>JARHVA010001304.1:2697500-2740000 GCA_037957365.1 Torreya grandis
TGGAGGTAAATATGTAACATATGCATCCATATCGACATTGATGATATACACAATCATAATGATAAATAACATGTTTGAGTATCTAACATTTCTCATAGGCATTGTATTCACACCTTTAGTCTAGGTAAATAAAATGAAGTGTTCCCCTCTTCATTATATGAATGTGTGTTTATTAAATTGTTCATCTCTATGTTTGCTTCCCTATTGATTACCATTGAATATAGTTTTTAATTCTTATAAGTATCAATCTTCTGATAACTTAAATTTGTGTTGGTTTATTTTGTATAACATAACACAATGTGTACACTTCATAAGCTCAAAGCTTATTTCTAAGTGAAAGGTTATCCCCTATTCACAAGATCTTAGGACCCATGGTACAAATCATTTGTATCAGAGCATATATCTTTTATATGATTGTGAACATGTAAGCACAACAAGAGAAGGAAGGATTACTAGTCGAATCCATTTCAACCTACCTAGAAGAACACTATAGCAAAATTAATATGGGTGACACCTAGAAGAAACCTAAGGCAACCCCATATGTCCAAAATCTCATTACAAATTCCCTAAAATCATAACACACTAAAATATTTAGCTAATTCTATGATTTGATGATGGATTTCAACCTAACACATTCAAATTCTTTATGTCGTAGCATGCCCAATAGTAGTTTCATCAACATTATCGAGTATGAATTTGTATTCGGTTGTCACATTTGTTTATATGGGGTTCAATATGACCTATGTGAGTTATAAATGTAAGTAATCAAGTAATTTATTACATGAAAATAAAATAGGGCTTATCGAGTCCAAATCTACATTAAGTTGTATTTGTGTTTATTAGGCTTGATATACCCCTTTTGATTTCCACATGCAAAAAATTGAGTGATTGGTTACATAGGGCACTCAAATAAGGAATATCAAGTGTGAATTTAAATTAGGTTATAAAAATTGTGTTTAAGGCCTTGATATGCCTTATTTGAGTGTTTTGTGCAACTAGTCAAGTGATTGGTTTCACAAGGCACTCAAATAGGGCATATCAAGTTTGAATTTACAATATTATGTTAAATTTGTGTTTGGGGGATGATATTCCATATTTAAGTGCTATGTGCAACTAATCAAGTGATTGGTTAGACATGGCAATCAAATATGGCATGTATTGAGCCTAAATTTAGATTACATAATCTTGTTTGATTATAGTGGACTTTATATTCCATCTTTCAATGTACCATGTACAAAATTGAGTGATTGGTTACATGGGTCACTCAAATAGGTCATATTGAGTCCAATTTTACATTTAGTCATGACATTTTTGTTTAGGGATGTCGTTAAACCCTTTTTAAGTTCCTTGTATAACCAATCAATCAATTGGTTTCACAACACACTCAAATAAGTCATATCAACTCTAAATTTTGATTGGGTTTTCATTATTGTGTTTAGGGAGCTTGATATGCCTTATTTTATATCCCAATATAATGAATCATGTAATTGGTTATTAGGGCACTTAAATAGGGCATATCAAGTTTGAATTTATAGTAGGTTGTCAAATTTGTATTTAAGGGGATCAATATGCCCTATTTGAGTTCTTGTGCAATGAATCAAATGATTAGCTACATAGGGAATTCAAATAAGACATATCAAGTCTAAATTTGCATTAGGTTATCACATTTGTGTTTATGGAGATTGATATTCCCTATTTGATTTCCTCAAACAAAAATTAGAGCGATTAGTTGCACATGAAACTCAAATACAACATATCAAGTCTAAATTTACAAATTAGTTTGTCAAATTTATGTTTAGGAGAATTGATATGCCCTATTTGAGTGCCATGTGCAAAAAATCAAGAGAATGGTTTTAAGTGGCACTCAAAAAGGGAATATCAATCTAAATTTACAATAGGTTGCCATAGTTAGTGTTTAAGGAGATCGATGGACCCTATTTAATAGCCTTGTTCAATGAATCAAGTTATTAATTACACAGGACACTCTAGAGTGTGTTTTAATAGAGTCTTCGAAGACTTTTATTGACATGTTGACCTCTAAAGAGCATATTGAGTCCAATTTTACATTAATTTGTCACATTTGTGTTTACGGGGGGTGGAGGGGTTCGATAAAACCTATCTAAGTGCCCTGTGTAGACAATCAAGTAATTGGTTGCACGAGGCACTTTAATTAGTAATATAAAGTCTAAATTTTCATTAGGTTATCACTAATGTGTTTAGGGGCTTGATATGCCCTATTTTGGATCTCAATATAATGAATCGATTGATTATATTCTAGCTATATTAAATAGGGCACATTAAGTTTGAATTTATAGGATCTTGTCAAAAAATTTAAGGGGATTGATATGCATTATTTGAGCACTCATGCAATGAATCAAGTGATTGGTTACATGGGGCATACAATAAGGAAATATCAAGTTTGAAGTTAAAAAAGGTTGTTCTATTATAATTTATGGGGATCGATATTCCATATTTGAGTGTTTCATGTGAAAAATAGAGTGTTTCATTACATGAAGAAATCAAATAGAGCATAACAAGTCTAAATTAAAAAAATAGTTTGTTAAATTTGTGTTTAAAAGGCTCAATATGCCATATTTGAGTGCCCCATACAATAAATTAAGTGATTGGTTTTATTGGGTGCTAAAATATGGCATATCAAGTCCAAATTTACATCAAATTACCACATTTTGTGTTTATGGGGCTTGATATGCCCTATTTAATAGCCCCATTCAATGAATCAAGTGATTAGTTCCACAAGACACGAGATTATGTTACAATAGAGTCTTAAATTTATTTGTTGACATGTTGAAGATAATTATTATCCTCTCTGACCCATTGAATATGAAAAAATTAAGTTACATTTAGCGTTCCATTGCAAGGAATCATTAGTATAAAAATATGTTAATGAGTTCCATGACTACACTACATGTTTATGTTAGAACTTGAATAAAAAACATAAGGTGATGAAGTATAGTAATTTTATTTAACCTTATATCTCTACTAAGTACATAAGTAGGCATAAAAAATATCATTACAAATAACTTGGAATCACAATGCACCAAACACTTCAACCAATTCCACAAGTTATGATGCATCTCAAACTGCCTTTTTCAAACTCTCTCTCATAGCGTTCTCAATAGCAGTTTTAGTAGCTGACCCCCTTCAAATTACAAATCAATACTAACATTCCCATGTTTAAAGTAAAAATCAACTTTGCATCATTGGATGCTTATATTTGTCATATTGAGGCATACTTTTCATTCAATCAATTCACCAATGTTGATAAGATCAACTTTATTATGTTGAATATTTCCATTTAAATGGTTCACTAGCAGGATAATTTCAATGTGTAATGTCATAAGACCATATTCAAGTCAAGTCTTGGAATAATTTTATGTATGGGCTATAGGAGGATTATTATCCTCTTAACCACTTTAAAAATAAATAAATCAAGTTCCACTAATTGCGCTAGTGCAAGGAGCAGTTAGAGGAATACTACATCAATGAGTTTCATGAATAAACCCCACATCTATGTGAGAAATTGACTGAACAACATAAGGTGTTGAAATATATTATGAAATTTTACCTTATATCCTTGTGAATATATATTTTTTGATTCTTAACACTCTAGGGAAATTTTATCAAAACATCTTGAAGATTGAAGGAGAGGAAATGTTGAATCAAATGTGCAAGGGCCATCCATTGCATAACTCCTATCCCCTTTGTGTGAAAAATTAGAATCTTTTTAAAAAATGAGATCAGGCTAAGAATGTTTCACAAAACGCAATGTCTCATTCACCTTTTACTTTATATAAAGGCAATAATTCAAGTTAAAAGTGGTACCATCAACATTTCTCGCACACCCATGAAAAATTAAAATGTTTTGCACAAAAACAACTGCTTGTGTATTATACATCCAGTCTCACACAAATGGATGACACTTATCTATATGTCAATTGTTTAAGCACTATAACCACTACAATAGACACCTCTAATGAGTGATAACACCTATTCCAAATCAAGTTGTCAGGATCTAGGAAGCACAATTGACTACCATGTACAAGCCACTAAACATGCGAAATTTAACCAGAATGCACAAGTAACTAGAATTCGAAAATAACACAGAATATGAGAGACAATACCCAATTGTATTAATAATCTTCCAAAAAATAATTACAATGAAGATATGCCACACTCTTCCACACCTTACAGGCTTCCCACACCAAGTGTACAGTAATTCACCTTCAAGAGTTCACTCTCTCAATTACAGTCCCAACACACAACTCAAATACAGAGTTGGTGTTCACCTCCAACTAGTCAGTATCACTACTGCTAGTACCACTAGTCAGTATCACTACTGCCAGTATACAAGTACTCCATGTACTCCATGACTGAGTACACACCGTACTCCAAGTAGATCTCCCATGAGCTTGCTACACTGGTTGTGTTGCTAATCTCCTTGATCTTGCTGCCACCTGCAAACCTAGATCTCACACACATAAATACCTGAAACTCAAATGATCTTACTTACCATGTAGATCTCCCATGAACTTGCAACAACCTGCAATTCAAATGATCTTACAATTGGAAGGATCTACCTTGCCTTCCTCTATTGCACACCTGTGGAACTAGGAGGAGCTACCCTTGCTCTCTTCACACTGAAGGAGCTAACCAAGCTCAAATCTAACTAGCCCACTTTACAATATAGCCCATGAGTTTATTATATAGATCCCATGCAAATAATAATTATACATCCAATTACAATAATTAGATCCACAGCTCAAGACTAAAATTAGTCTTTACATGCAAACAACCTGTTTAACTAACTGTTCGTCAACAATCAATTCTGGAATGCACAGGTGACTGACGTCGGTTCCTGTCTATCTGGAGGTGACCGATGTCGGCTGAATCTTGACCGACGTCGGCTACTCTATGCTCTGAATATGATCAACGTCGGTTGCACTGCCGACATCGGTTGTTTTGCACCTTAGCAACCTCCTCCATGTCTGCATACAGTGAAGCTTTTAGCTCCACAACCTAACAATCTCCAACTTAGAGATAAACAATTGCACCTGTACACCGTCTAATCTATTTTCTGGCTTGTATCCCTCTTCAAGATCAATCTTGAAGACCAACCACCACACACCTGTGGTGCACCTCCTGGCATCCAAATAACCTGTCGCATCCGCATCTACAAACACATGTAGAAAAGAACTTGACCCTACATAGCATGTGCACCTGCTACTGGTCCCTCTCAAATACCTGAGAATCCACTGAACTACCCTCTAGTGCTTCTTTCCTGAATTGGCTTCAAACTTGCTGACAGCTCCCACTGCGTGGGCAACCTCAGGTCCAATACGCATGTACTTAACCTCATCATGTGAATCAGGACACTGTTCATAAAACTATCCAACCATCGGCGTGCTAATCGGTTTCACACAATCATCTGAAGACAAAATCAACCTGTGACCTACCATGTCTCTAGAACACACTTATGCCAAAGAATTTTGCTCCTTCAAATTCTTCATGACACACCACTGAACTAACTTTACCTTTAGCTCAGAAAAAACCCCTGTATGTGTAACCCTGCATACAAGCAAACACATAACATAAAGTAACAAGATGATGTTGCAATCATCACCCAACCTGGTAAAGAAACCACAATGGTTACAATGACATTGACTAAAGCCATGCTTTGTCATCCACCTGTCAAACCTGTACCACTGTCCTGGAGCTACCTCAAGACCATATGACCTAGCCTTCCATCTCACATATCCATTCTCTCTATTCTTTAACCAAGGAATCCATTCGTCTTTTAGTGCTTTCATACCGGCTGGCAACCCTACCAAATCTCCTATTTGGTTCTGCATCCTAGGAATCAAATTCCTCATCCATGCCATGCTCCCACTGTTTCCTGGATCCTTCCTGCTCTGCAGTGAGCAACGAGTATAAAGAAGAGGAATAACAAATTTGAGGCTTACTTACCCTTTCAATCCTCCATATGGGCATTTGAGACTCCTTGACAGCTTGTTGTCCACCCAAAATCCATCTCAGTGATCGACCTCGGTCACCACACAGTCTACATCTGACCGACGTTGGTTCCATGCGACTGTCCTGACTGTCGACGCCGGTTTCCTAACTGACATCAGTGTCTACCTATCACTGACGTCAGTTCCTTGACCAACGTCAGTCTTACCCTGCCCAACACCACCAGCTCTGGTCTGCACATGATCGACATTAGCACCTATCTGTTTGATGTCGGTTCCCCTGACTGACGCCAATAGCTGTGTTCGCCTGTGAGTGATGACTTTTTACCCACGAGCTCTCTTTGGATCAAAACCCTGTCCAAACTGCTCTACTTAGAGTTATTCAGTCCCATCCGCTGATCTATGTCCATCATCTCCTCCATAAACACCAAGGCTTTCCAGTTCTTAAGTTTATCAAAGACATCTTTCTTTAAGAACATGCGTCTCCTTCTTGCTCTTGTGACCAAGCCTACAAAGCCACGTCTTCGCAACAGAAGAAGAATCAATAATATAAGTAGATAGATAAAGGATACCTACTTTCTTTCCACCTGCTAATTCAAGTGCATCCGCTATGATAGTTTTTGTGCATCTCTCATCACCCAACTTTCTTGAAGAAATTACCCACATCTTCAAGATTGGGACCTGCATGACCTCCTTCAACACCCATGTGTTGGTCGTCTGCAATTTCAGCCGCACTTCCCCTTTGCCAAAACTTTGACAAGGCACACCAGCCCCTAAATAAATCTTTCCAAAGTCTTCAAGGACCTTAACATGGAAAAATACTCTATTTCAGGCTGCATGGAAAGAGGCAACAGAATCTATAAAACAATATTCTACTTTATCCAAGGAACATCCCAGAGCATCCTGTGCAACAACACCTGCAACATCTACTTCTTTAGTTCCTTCATGCTGATCTTTTACCAACCAACAATTTTTCTTTACCTGCTCTTTCTTTCCATAACAATGTAATTGACCATTCTAGCTTTTCAATTCCTCCATTCTTAGTGTACTTTCTTCTGCCATTGCTATACTCCCACTCAATCAGAAACCCCTGAGAGTGATCTGTAATCAAACACAAACCTACTCCCTACAACCTTAGCTCTGATACCACTTTGTTAGGATCTAGGAAGCACAATTGACTACCATGTACAAGGAACTAAACATGCGGAATTTAACCAAAATGCACAAGTAACTAGAATTCAAAAATAACACAGAATATGAGAGACAATACCTAATTGTATTAATACTCTTCCAAAAAAGAATTACAATGAAGAGACACCACACTCTTCCACACCTTACAGGTTTCCCACACCAAGTGTACAGTAATTCACCTTCAAGATTTCACTCTCTCAATTACGGTCCCAACACACAACTCAAACACAGAGTTGGTGTTCACCTCCAACCAGTCAGTATCACTACTGCCAGTACCACTAGTCAGTATCACTATTGCCATTACACAAGTACTCCATGTTCTTCATGACTGAGTACACACCATACTCCAAGTAGATCTCCCATGAGCTTGCTACACTGGTTATGTTGCTGATCTCCCTGATCTTGCTGCCACCTGTAAATCAACTTGGTTTTGAAACACCTGCAAACCTAGATCTCGCACACACAAATACTTGCAACTCAAATGATCTTACTTACCATTTAGATCTCCCATGAACTTGCAACAACTTGAAATTCAAATGATCTTACAATTGGAAGGATCTACCTTGCCTTCCTCTATTGCACACCTGTGGAACTAGGAGGAGCTACCCTTGCTCTCTTCACACTGAAGGAGCTAACCAAGCTCAACTCTAACTAGCACACTTTACAATATAGCCCATGAGTCTATTATATAGATCCCATGCAAACAATAATTAGACATCTAATTACAATAATTAGATCTGCAGATCAAGACTAAAATTAGTCTTTACATGCAAACAACCCGTTCAACTAACTAACTGTTCGTCAACAACCAATTTTAGAATGTACAGGCGATCGATGTCGATGCCTGTCTGTCTGGAGGTGACCGATGTCAACCGACTCCTGACCGATGTCGGTTGCTCTGTGCTCTGAATATGACCGACGTCGGTTGCGCTATCGACGTCAGTTGCGCTACCGATGTCGGTTGCTGTGCACCTTAGCAACCTCTTCCATGTCTGCATACAGTGAAGCTTTTAGCTCCACAACCTAACACAAGTTTTGGTAAAGGGTTAACTTCTTCATTAAATAATCAATAGTGGAAGTGAGAATAACATCATGCCAATGACATTGTTTGCATTTCCAATGCCTAATTTTTTCCCACGTAGGTTTCTCATGATAAACCATGAGAAAAAAAAATCCTACATATATGATACAAGTTTATGACATCATTTAGAATAAACCAAGGTTAAATTTCATCATTAGAGTTGATTCATTCTAATAGGTTGAAGAAGTGATATTTTTTGTTTAGAATCTAACATTATGGATTGGATCAAGATATGTAGCATCTTGATCATATAAATATAATCTTCCTAGTATGATTTCATGGACCTTCAAAGGTTCAATGTTAGAATTGATGGTTTCCATCATAGGCTTAAATTTGTAATAGAAGGTGAATTATTGTTAAACTTGTATACCCTTTCCCTATTAAATCCAACCCATGGAGTATGGGCTAGAATGCATAGTATCAAAAAGGCATGTGATTTGGGATGTACCTTACTATATGATGTTATTTTGACTTCCAATATAAATGTTAACTTGAAGAGACTAAACCTTCACCCAAAACTTATTGTGTAAGAGGTATTTATGGTAGTGAAGCTATAGTGCTCGTAAAATTGGCATCTTTATCAGTGTCACCCTTATGCATGGGACTAGATGTATACTACAAAAATAAGGATTATTACACATAGCATTATGATTCATCATGGGTGTGTGAGATATGTTGATGGCACCAATTATCACCAGAATCCTTCTTACCTTTTTTTGAAGTATAAGGTGTAACAACCTGTAAATTTTGTGTATCATTTTTTTCTTTATTTCATTTTCCAAAAATGTTATGCTTTTGTTTAGGAGATGGAGATGAGGATTTGTGCATGCATTAGATCTTACACATGATGTTAGATGAAGATGTGAGATGTCACTTCATCTTTTCATTGGATTCATTTTTGTCAGAATTACATTAGATTTCAATAAGTTAAAAAATCTATCTCTATAGGGATACAAGGAGAAAGTATATTGATGTAAATAAAAACACCTTATGTTGTTCATACAATCTCACATGAATATCAACATATGAATTGTTGTTCATACAATCTCTCACATGAATATTAACATATGAATTCACATTAAAATGATAACTTTTAAACCATTAAAAGTCACCGTCTAAATTCACTTTTATCTTTGGACCCATGGCATATATATTTGGTATCAGAGCATATCTCTTTTCTATTCTTGTAAACATGTGAGCATAATGAAAGAATGAAAGATTACTAGTCAAATTTATTTCAACCCACCCAAAATAACTTTGTATTAAAATAAAGATGGGTGATGCCCAAAAACAAACTAAGGCAACCCCATACATCTAAAATCTCATTTCAAAGACCCTAGAAAATAACAACACCAATATATTTGGAAAATTTTGTGAGTTGATGATGGACCTCAACCCGAAACCTTTAAACTTTCTCGCTTAACATGCTCAATATCATTTAAAATAGTGTTATCAAATATGAATTTATATTATCTATCATATTTGTGTTTAAGGTGCTTGATACACCCTAATTGAGTTCCATGTGTAACTATCTAAGTAATCTATTACATGGAGAAATTAAATAGGGCATATCAATTCCAAATCTATATTAGGTTTTTGTATTTGTGATTAACAGGGTTGATATGCAATATTTGAGTACCATGTACAAAAAATAAAGTGATTAATCACATGTCGGGGTATTTTCCTTTAGTTTAGCATGACTTATCCTAGTCTCACACCTAAAGAGAATAAGAAGTCCAATGAGCTAGCGAAGTGTCATATCCTGCAATAAATGATCTCGCGTGCTCACCTAAAATATGTGGCTTAATATTGGTTCTTGTCATTTCTATCACATGATGGTGTATGCATTAATTTCGTTATACTACGATGTTTGAATAGGCACATAGTTATAACCATAAAAATCATAATATAGTCTTAACAATTCAATCATTTCATATATAGGATATTCATCATAGAAAGATATTGGTGTGAAACAAGAAAAAGAGTAGTGGTATTATTGTTTCCATAACAAGATTAAAAAAGGTATTTCAATCATAACAAATATTCTATTCCATTAGATATCAAAGATCACCATACACATCATATTGCATATAATAATTATGACTAAGCGTAAGATTTATAATTACAAGCTTACCATTAACAATAACAACTCTTCTAATTAAAACTAGGGGGTATTTATACATGGTTTTACCTTAATCATTATGTTACAAAATTAACGTCAACAATGATGACTTGCCTATTATCGTTTATAGTAATGAGACATGGGAAGCTATTACAATTAATTCCTATTGATTCAAGCCTAATGCCCATTTAAATCCTTTCTATATTACATATTAATTATTTTACTCCTATCTTCTCGTGGGTTAGTGCTAGATCCCCACTTGACTATTTTCCTCTAATGCTCGTGTGAACTATTTCCTAACCATTTCCACCTTCCATGCCCTTGTCAAAGTCATACTCTAATTGTCTCAGTCTTGCATCCCCAGTTCCTTTATGTTTTCTGCATCATTATTATTCATGACTTGCTTCTCCCATGCCAAGGCCATCTGTGCCTTTTTTATATTGCGCCTAGGTTTACTTTTGAACCCATCTCTCCCACATCATCTTCCAAAAAGTAATTAGAATAAATCAGCACAATATTTTGGGTTCAACATCACCCCACACTAATCCAATAGTCCTTCCTGGACTATGTGCCATACTTAGGCTATTCTAATTCTAAAAATTTAGGTCTCGCTTGCTCAACTTGGTGTTTGATTCCTCCTAGTGGTTGAGGGAAATCTGTAATTCAGAGGTAATTTACATAACCTCACCCTTAGCTCATTTTTTATCCTTGGGATGTTCAATAAACTCACCCATTTGAGTCATCAAAAGTTTGAGTTTAAAAGAGGCATCCTTGTGGACATCTTCAAAAATCCCAACTTCTATCAAACCCTATGCCTGAAGTACTAAAAATTTAATATTAAGCTCATGATGGTGAGAATTAATCTTATTTTCCATTTCCTCAATATCTTGGAATGCTTTTGTGTGCTACACTCTATCCTTTATTTTTATCAAACTCTTAACCAATTATTATTACTGGTGTTCCTCTGGTTGAAGCCTAACTTCCAAAATTTTAGCAGGTCACACCAATTTTTAAAAAATCCCATCAACAATGGGAGTAATGACACCAAAATTAGCCAAAAATCTCTTACATACTTCTATGGACTTAGAAAATTACATTGTAACCCAAGTTTGCTCTTTCTAGGGATTCAATTGGTATTTGCATTTTTCTAATAAAAGATTTACCAGGGTCTCAAACTTATCAATGGCTTCACCTAAAAGAGGGATTCCATTGGTAGGTGTTATCTCATTTTGTAAAATGGTCTTATAGAGTCCTCACTCGAGATGTCATTAATGCTTCCTACTGGCACTTGAGCTCTTCTAATTCTTGTTCAAGCCTTAACCTTTCAGTACATTCATGTCGGTATAGGAAAACTACCTATTAGTGTTTTTGTTGTAACTGGCCAACACCATAACTATGTAGAGCATTTTGTCTAGTGATTATGAGAGCCAAGTTAATGAGGGTCATGCCTGTTTGGGTTGGTGACCACTATCGGGGATCCACCCAAAATACCTCAAGAAGATCCACCCCCTTTAGTGCCAAATCTATGCTAGCTGATGGAAGATCGAAATGACATTCCTAATTAAAAATATCCATGCAAAAGGAGAGTTCATGTCGATTTTGATTGAAGGAGTCTTCCTCGGGGAAATACTCCCACATATACAATTCTTCTTTAAGAATGTTTTTCTATATATAGCTACAAATGGGGAGATTATCACCCTTATTTATGTATTGTTGATCAAATTCTTCATTAAGGTCCTTTCCCTTATTTAGATCATGATTATCTCAACATCTAGATCAGCTTATTATTGGGCACTTGAGTCAGCATCTTGGTCACCAATGTTTAAGTTGTGCCTTTGTCCTCCCCCTCTTCACCAATAGGACTATCAATGTTTATTTGTGTGTCATCAAGGGTAGGATTCTCTTATTATTATGAGAATCCTTCTCTTTCTCTTGGGTGGTTTTCGTAGGTTCCTTCTCAGGCAATGCCTTAGGAGTCACCACTATTTTTTACACACCCCAACACTTGGCACAGAATGTTCTTATCCTGAAGGAATAGTTATCTTTTGGGTGGTATTGATGCCCTCTTATTCCTATACTATAGGTATCCCTTAGTATTTTAGAGGTGATGGGGCCATATTTTGCACCTTAGGTCGTTCCTTTCACATGCTTTCAATGGCATCATGCCTTAGTCTCTTCTCTTATCTTTGTTGCCTTCTTTGTGTTATTGTTTCTGATGGAAGAGGAAGGGTTTCTCTAGGGCCTCATAGCTTCTTGATTCCTTCTTCTTAGGCTTTAGAATGTAATACAACACATGAATTTGATCCCCCATAAAAATATAGATTGTGTTGATATCAGTGTTATCTGATTCATTCTTTTCCCTATATACCTTCTTCCCCAGGTAAACATATAATTATTGAAGAGTATGAGTCTCATCATCAATTTTATCACTGTTAATGTGCACCTTATATGTGTTATTAATGCTTAACTATTTATCTATGGACTCATCCAAATGCATATGAGTGAATGATGTTTCATACCATCAAATTGGACTTGAGCTCTCATCTATGCAGGCAACTCCTTGGGGACACACCATTCATTCCCAATGTTTCCTTCATCCTTTCGAACCATCCTTTCAATTTTAACTTGTAGGAAGGGGAGATGGCACCTGGACAAATGAACTATTGGAATCAATTTTTAGGGGATTTATTCTTGGATGGGTAAACCCACTTCAATTCCTTACCAGTATATTTTATAACACTAATATCATCAAACACCATTAAAATAAGAATCATGCCCTAAGGAAATATATGATTTGGTAATCTATAGGCCTTCTCAGTACCCTCTATAATCCTTTCATTAAAGTATTGGGCATAATTTTACTTTTTCCCCTAGGCCATATGGCATGCCACATAAAGGTGTTCCATGTCAAAAAATTTCCATCTGTCCCTACCCCCAAGCTTGGTCATAGACAAGCACATAGCTACGTGAATGGTGAGATCTTGGAGGCTATAAATTTACATGGCATGGCCCTCCTTTTTGTACTTCAACATGACCACCACCTTCTCAACTACCTTGTGGTCCTCCAGATCCACATTAAGGTCAAATCCTAAACATCGTAACCTTGTTACTCTATTGATCCATTGGGAAACGATCCACATCTTATGTCCTAAAAAGTATAAATAATCCATGTGGATGCCCAAGACCATAAATATTACCACTTCCATGAGCTTCCCAAAATAAGAAAAGTTGTGAAGTTAGAACACTCCAACATCATTCAATAGATTGAAGATTGTGATGTCATAAGTGACCTCATACCTCATGTTTTGGTGCTTAATCCTGTATTTGCACTGTATGTATCCCTCATTTATAGGTTGACGGTGATTCTAGTGAGCACATGGTAATAAGAAACCTTAGACACATAATTTTCACCGCACAAGACTAAATCAGGGTATTACATGTCTTCAATTAAAATAAAGGGTGAAGGTGGTGTTGTAGACTTCTTTTTCCCTTCATGCACCATCAATGGTTCCTTCCTGATATATGTCTCTATCACTCATTATGCTTGGTTTTCTTCTTATACATCAGACTCACTAGGGGCTTCCTCCTATATCAAAATAGGACATCCCCCTACACCCTCATACTCTTCCTCTTTATGGATTAATGGCAAAGGCTTGCTTCTCATGGCTTTATGTTTTGGACACATCACCCCCTAAGATCCCTGAAGGTTGACATGCACTCATCCGACACTTCCAAATAAATACATGGTTCCTTCTTGTAACTTCCTTGGCCTTCCTGATTCAACTTCTTTTAATGATGAATATTGATACCTAAAACCTACTACTCTATCCAAAAGTGCTTCCACCTTCACAATTCCACTTTTTTTCTTTCCTAATAATTTTTGCCTCACTTCTTATATTCAAATTTGTTACTACAATTTGATAAATTCACTCTTATAGTTTGAAAAGGCTTCGTTCGAGATTTGTAAATTTTGTAAATTCAAAATCTTCTAACAATTAAGTTCCAAAATGAGGACCCTCAAACCTTATATAGCCTTGAAGACTTGATTACATTTATTCTCCTAGACCTTCATCTATCACTTCACTCATTAGTGTTCTCAAGTGGTATGCCACGACATTTATTTAGAATGATTTACATTATGATTAATTATTTTTCAGTTAATAAACTTGCCCCATCCTCCTAATTTTCTTGTAGTGTATTGCCAACTGTAAAAAGATTTAAACTTTTATTTTTGAAGACAAGAACTTATATTTCCCTCTTGACCCATTTGTAGTGGCTTTTATTTTTCCATTATTTTTCCATGCTTATATTCACACATCACCTCTTGTATACCTTCTTACCCTTATGTGTTTTTACTTAGGTGCCCATCATGTGTATGTTTCTTCCCAACTCTAGCCTTAGTTTATTCATCTTGAAACTTACCCCACACTAACAGATTGATGTGGTCCTCCCCCAGCATGACCAAAATGAAAAAAAAGAGAACCATGTGCTGAAAGAAACCTAAACAAAAGGCACGCAAACAACTCTATGCTTTATTGGACAACAACCTAAAATCATAAACTCAGCTAGTGGAACACACCTTATTGATAGAATTTGAAATATTACATGGAATGATAGGGCCGAAGTCGACTACCATTAAAATGACTTGGAAGAAACTAGCCATCTAATCATCTTAACTTGCATGAACTTATGGGGTGGATGCTGTGAATGATAAATGAGCCATCCCAATGTATGCTAAGTTTACTAAAATGTCATGCAAAATTGGAATCATAGACCAAGAAGTGCATACCATGAGAAAAAGTTTTGTTTTTGAGATGTCTATCATGCCAGGCTTTTTGTTCCTATTTTTAAAATCTTTGACTCCAATGTGAAAGAAAGTGTGTTTCATCTAGCTATAATAAAGCATGAAGGCATGCTTTTAGATATTCTTCATTATCTGGTCAGCCATCACGCATAATACATAAAGAAGGAATAAGGAACTCCACCATTAGAATTGCTTTAGCATAAAATACAAGATGAAAAGGAATACTCTTGTTTAATATTTTGTATGTGGTTTGATATGCCCATAAGACTACAAAAACTTGATCATCCTAATCAGTGTGACCGATATATCAAATCTTTGTCAATGTATGGCCTAGTATTTTATTAAAATATTCAATAGTGTTGTTAACTTGAGGGTGGTATGGAGTGCTCTTGTAGTGCACAATCACTAACTCGGCAAAGAGGATGCATTTTATCTCATTGAGAAAATGAGTTCTACGATCACTTGTTAAACTTAAAGGGAATCCATACCTAGTGATGATATTTTTCCAAAGGAACCTGAAAGTAATTATAGTAGTAGAATCACGTGTGGGCACTGCTTCAACCAAGCGTGTGAGATAGTTGGTGGTGGTAATGATGTAGCATGTGTTAATTCATCTTGAATTAGGGTTAATGGGCCCAAAAAAATAAATAACCAATTTTTCAAAGGGTGCATGAGCAAGGATCATATGAAGAGGCATAACATCCCTTCAGTTTGGTTTGCCTACGTGATAACATATATCACATTGGCATACATAGGATTTGGCATCTTTAAATAAGGTGGGCCACCACAAAATAACTAGGAGAACCCTTTGTGTCATTGCATCACTAACATAATGTCCTCTAATGACACCTTCATGGACCTCTTGAAGGACTTACATGTGCTCATGTTAAATTACACACATGCATAAGACTTCATCACGGTCAAACTTATACAGGTCTTCACCAATAAGTTGGAAAGGGGTATCATGTACAATAAGTTGCTTCTTCTCTTGGATGTTAATATGGTTTAACAATAAATCTAACGTAAGAAAAATAGTTATTTCCTCTAATTCTTTAAGCATGATAATAACTTAAAAAAGTTGTACATCAAGTAAGATGTCTTCATTTATTTAAGTTGGTTTACCATATTTAATATGTGATAAATGGTCAAGATTGAAATTAACTTTGCCTAGTTTTAATAACATAGAGAACTAGAATTCCTATAATATAACTATCCATTGGTATATTCTACCGTATAATGCAAGTTTATTCACAAGGTACTTAAGTGCCCTGTGATCCATAAAGAAGGTGAATGTAGTTGATAACAAGTACTGCTAAAACATTTGGAGTGCATATACCATGGATAAGGCCTTTCATTCTTTAGTATAATAAATCCTCTCCGCTGGTGTTATCTTGTGACTAGTAAAATATAGAGGATGGTGTAGATTCCCTTCATGAGGTTGTGCAAGGATGGTACCCACCACTATGTTGGAAGCAACAACGTGTACATGAAATGGTGTCATCTAGTCTGGGATCTTAAGGATGGGTATAGTCAATAATTTCTCCTTCAAGGTCTCGAATGCTTGTTGATGTCTTTCAGTCTATAGTAAGAGGCCATTTTTTTTAGCAATTCTTTTAATAGAGTTGCTATGTTAGCATAACTGTGAATAAACTTATGACACTATCTTATGTGACCAAAAAAGGTACAAACAACGTGTTGATTGGTTGGGGTTGAGAGTTGAATAATAACCATAATATTGGTTGGATCCATAAGTAGTCCATCCTAAAAAATGATGTACCCTAATAGAATCCCAAAAGGTGTATCAAAGATGCACCTTTTTAGGTTCAAGTAAATCTAAAGTTGTCTACAATGCTCAAGCATGATCCACAAATTGGCACAGTGGTTGTGCACCAAGCCGTACATAGTCTAATGATCTAGATACACTTGAAGTAACTTGTAGATGAAATATATAAAGGCTTCTACCACGATGCAAGAGAGGACTACCGGTGCATTCTTTAATCCAAATGGCATAGCATTGTATGCAAAGGACCCCCTTTCAGTGGTAAAAGTGTTTTTGCCTTATCTTTCTCAATAAGTTGTACCTAATGATAACCTGAAAAGCCATCAATAAAGGTATAGATATCACATACATCAAAACCTTCCAAAATCTCCTCTATTATCAATTTAATACTACATATAATATTATCATATATATATATATATATATATATATAATTTAATCATATACATAAAACAAGTTTTTAATAATAAAAAAAGTGAATAAATCACTTAACTCAAACAATAAATTAATTTTTATTGAATTTTGGAAAAATAAATAATTGTAAATACTACCACACACACATGCATGACCGAGCAAGAATGTTTACTCTTTGTAAGCTACAAACCCCTTTGTAATGGGTGTGGGTATGTATATCCACTTGCTATATTGAATTTGGTTTTAGTGTATGATATGGGCCCTTTAGTGTACGATACCACCTAAACTACCATATCATTCCCCCTCATGATCACCATTTATCTCACCTTAGTATCTTTCACCACTTGCATGTTTTATGTAGCTTTGTCCTTCCCTACTACTATGTCATTGCTCAAACTCATCGTGAAATGGAATGTGTCCTCCTTGCACAATGCATTTCCACCTTGTATGAGGAAACATGCAACCTCATTTTTCATCATCGACTCCACAAGAATTATCAAAGTATCGAGGTGATGGTAGATAATGAGGTTGTGTGTGAATTCATTGTGAAAGGAAGAGACCTTTTGTTTCATGATGAACTTGAGTAATTGTGAAATTCAAGTGTTGAAAAATTTCAAGGTGATCGAGTGGTTATGGTGAGACAAAATGATATCCTACACTAGACCCAGATTTAGAGTAGTTACTGGATTTACATGACTTGTACCCACTGCAAAGGGGTGCGTACCTTACAAGGTGGTGAGATCTTTGATTAGATGATTTTTATTGTCAAGAATGAACAATGACATTGTGAGGTTGATTTAATTGTGACATGGCTCCATGCCTAATGTATGACTCAAATCAATGTTGGAATGTTGTCTATGTGGGGATAGGACATTGAAGTTCCAAAGTCTATCTTGTAGCTTTTATCCATTTATGTTTCCATTATATTGATAGCTATAAAAAATACAATAAGGCTAAGAACATACAATAAAACCACACTCAGCCATGGAAGAAGGGTAAGGCCATACAAAACATGTAAGTAGTGAAATATTTCAAAGTGCATTGGGTGGTGATGATGAGGGGAAATGATAGGGTATTTTAGGTGATATAAAACACCAAAGGGCCTATGTTGTACACATGACTTAGGCTTCAGGGTAATTTTTGTATTTAAATGATCTACACCCATTAAAAAGTAGTCTCTAACTTGGAGGGTGGTGGCATCTTTTATTGGCTATTTTCTATAGTCAAGGATGGACAAAGAAGTCATGAGCACTGATTTGATTATGGAATTACTCCACATCTGATGTGGGGGAAATACATTAAGGTTTTGGAGTCTATCTTGTTGCTTTAGTTTATTAAGAACATATGGAAACACCATACTCAGATCCTTGGAATAAAAGACAACCACAATTAGAGCCTTTCTTTGTAAGCATATCAAGAATAAAATCTACGAGATGGCCGGTCATGAAAAATATGTCTTGGAAGGATTATTAAAATGAGCATCAAAGTATTATTGATTAACACTTTGTGCTCAAAAGGTGATACAGGGTTAGTGATAATGAGGTTCGAGTGATGTACAGATATCGATTCACAATCTTTTGCTTTACAAAACCCCGCTTTACCAAAATAAAAAAATACATCCCTTCTTAGATAATTTACACCCTTCAGTATGGTGGTTACAACCAACATAGAGAAAGTTATAACAATGGGGGTGGTGCGTAATTTGAGCAACATCAAACTACCATACCACTTAGAGAGATTATGGAAATACTAGTCGAGATTCAAACCTAGGTTTAGTAGACTACCCAAAATTGGTAGTGCTTGTTGTCCTAGCATCAAATCATCGAATAAAGAGAAATGAGCACTACTACTACAAATACAATAGTTTCTATTAAGTGTTATTGCAAATGAGAATGAAGAAACCTTGGAAATATTTGTATCTATACCTATTTGCAATATATGGAAACCTATATTGGTCGATTAGATTATATATGATGCATCTTTCATGTAAGAGGCCTTTTCTATTTTTTGTCTAATTGGTTTTGTAGTCATTTAATTAGATTTGTCTAGTTATTTTTAGACTTGTCTAAATTGACAAGTGGTGCATTATCTACGTTTTAAAATGAGATGTTAAATATTTGACATCTATTTTTCATTGAGATGATCCTTGTTACAATCATGTATTGGGTAACTAAAAAAAATTGATGGAAGTAAAAAATTGTATTGACAGGGGTGACATGTCATTGAACTTTGTATGTGTATCTACTCAGGGTTCTTCGAGTCCATCCCATGAAATACCTTATCATTTCCCCTCACCATCACTGCCCAACTCATTTTGAAATATTTCACATATATATGACCATATATATATAATTTCATTGAGGGTGGTTTCCATCTTACTACATGTAAAAACAATATATGTTTTTGATCTATTTTGTTTGCATTTGCATCATTTTCGTCCAACTTTGGCATTCACATATGCAGTCGTCACTTTGTAACTTGTAGTCAGGGTCATTGTCTATAGTGATCATGTTCACAATTTGTAGGTTCTGTATGTGAAGGTGAAAATTACATGGTATGCATCTCCACTTTGTTTGTACAAAAATTTTCAACAAGCTCCCATGTTGTTTGCATTGGGTTAGAGCTCTTTCACTTATGACATTAATAATTAGATGTTTTTTGATATATTTATTGATAAGTCTAAGAACACTGAGGTACTCATGCTGTCTCTCTTTCAATCCTCTAATCATTAATAAATAAAATTGTTCCCACCATGTAACCCCCCATTCTCTTTGATCTTCAAACTGCTCAAAAAAAATTCATCTAGCTTCTGTGGTAGCCCTGTCACTTCCGTGTTGCCTAGATTCAGATTTGAGGGTTGAAGTTGAGGCAGAAGGCACAGAGGAGAGCCTAAAGTGCCTAAAAAATTGTTGCCTTAATGAAGTGCTTGAGGTCCATTAGTTTTATATGATTTGCATCCTCAACCTTTAAATATGATTCAACATTAACATTTTGTACTAGACACCTAGGTCTTTCACTTAACCATATCCTACTAAATAATCCTATTCAATGTTCCTTAAACCTTTGAGCCAACTATGAATTAATTAATAATAAATTCTATTTCATTATTTCTAATGTATCCAAACTTTATTACATCTGAGGTCAATAAACTTGTAAATGTTAAGTCCTCTCCAAAACACATTCGAAAATACAAGACTGTGTCACTGGGAATCTGTTTTTTGAATTATTAAATATAACTTACCTTCCCATATAAACCTACCCTCCCTGTACGCATATCTTAGCCGTCGAGTAGTTGTCACGTACAATGTGACCTTTTGAAGTGACTTTAATGGAATTTATCCCTTTCTATACTCGCGTCTTAGCAGTTGAGCCGAGGTACTCAGGTACAATGTGAAATTTAATGAATACATCAACCGTTGTCCAGCATTTCTAACTGTGATAAATGATGCCACCTATGTATTCAATAATTCATTGTTTCATTTTCCTTCCGGTACGCAAAATTGCGAGAAGAATTTCGGAAGCGAAGGGAAACGGACTCCCCCTTTCTGAATTCCCTGTCACTTCCAAAACGTAAGAGACTGTGACTTGTATTCCCGTATGCGAAATTGTGAGTAGAGAGTTATTTTAGGTGCCGTCGGCCGGTGAGAGCTGTGCGATTCCAAAGAGGGAAGCCAACCAAACTTAATTGTTCATTGATACAACTCGGTAGTATTGTAATCGCCAAAATGAATTAATGGACACAACTCGCTGCAACCGATGCTGCTTTAGAACGCAGCGACTCTAAAAATAAAAAGGCATTCACCCCAAAGAAGTGTCGCGGTAAATTAAAAATTATCCTATGTGCCTGCAAAAACTGCTCGAGTCAGAATGAGAAGGGTACCTTTCATGATCCAACGCTGGAATTTCAACTTAACGTTGCCTGTCAATGTAATATTAGTTGACGGCTCACTATTTTAAGAAACTGTCAAATATAATTTTTTATTTTTTAAAGTACCTTTTCTTATAAATATTAATATTTATTATTAATATAATTTCAATCATTTTTTATTAAAAAGTTATACGATTTATCAATTTTTAACTTGATTTGATAAATTTTTTTACCAGATTATATATAATCAAAAATTAAAATATAAAAACAACAAACTAACTAAACTATAGCCCATCAAATTCAAGGCTTTTTCATCCATATTATAGAAATACTTTTTAATCAAGGCCATCTATTTCGTGGCTCCTACGTATATGCTGTAATAAGTGAAAATGTCATATGTACATTTTTAAAATAAATGTTAAAGCGATACATATTAGTAGTTGTTTTAAAGGTATAAGTTAAGTTAGATGAGAAGGGATATAATTTTTCATTTTCATTTTTGTAAAGCGGGGTTTGTAAAGTGAGAGTGTAAATTGAAAGAAGTGGTATTTTCCTTCATACAATGTGGAATGAGTTATGTATGGAAGAGATATTTTGTTCTATGGTGTGCTTGAGCAATGGTGAAGTGATAGGGAAGGACAGGGTCATACAGAAAATGAAAGTGGTGAAAGGTTTTAAGGTGAGTTGGGCAATGATCTAGGTAGAAATAACATAATATTAAGTCCCATTAAGCGGAAAAAAAAATAAATTAAAAATAATTCAAAAATAAATATTAAAAAATACTTAATTACTTTTTAAAAAGTTGGAAAAATGTTTGTGTTACATCTTTTGTTAGATATAAGCTATAACATATATTTTTGATTAATATTAATGATACAAACTCAAGATATTTTGAAGAGAGATTAGAAGTGTATGGAATCTGTTTATACCAAAAAGTTAGACACACTATTGTCCTTTATTCTGTCACATATATCAATAAAATTTGTAGCTTCTACCAAAGTGTTTCAGTTACACAATACATGATTTAAACATGTATCATTTCAATAAAAATAGTTGTTAGATATTCAATAGATCCTCATAAAAAATATACCACATATCAATTTAGATAAATTCTTGATATCCCTGACTAAAATCAACTTCAAAAATTGAACATACAAAATATATTCACAGAGTCACCAAATTAAGGCCATTTTCAACCCACATGACCTTGTTTCCAAATGAAATATTTCAACACCATCTTCTTGAATTTTTGTTGCATAAATACTTTACCCTCCATTGATATCACACTCCTTTGCATTTACACACATAATCATCAAAAAACTTCTCCATAAAATTTTAGAGAAAACAATAATCCAAGATCCATCTCAAACAATAAAACAAGTAACATACAAACACAACCAATAAACACATAGCCTCAATATAAAAATTTAGACAAAGCCCAAAAAAATTCATCATCTTTAAATAAAAAAGTAGTAATATTACAATAAATCAATGATTTTTCAATGCTCCCATCCAAACGCTATAAAAAATCTCATTACATTAAAATATTTTTAATTTGAAGGAAAGAAAACAATTTTACACACCCCCGATAAATATATAGATATAAAAAATAATAGTATATATTAGATTATAATAATATTATATATCTTCTTATATATATAATAAATGATTATATAATATATGATTATATTATAATTATGTATAGTAATATAATAATATGATAGATTATATATTAATTATATAATATAATTAAATCCTATGTATTATATATTATAAGACATTTATTATATCTATTATAATTATAAATATATAATTGTAATATGTAATATATCATTAAGTAATAAAAATATAAATATAAAATATTATATTTATGTTTTCATTAAATTAATATATATGGGTGTATGTATGGAGTTAAGGGATGATTTTTAGGATATTTTTCGTAATAGATATGTATTATGAACATATCACATATACGTTATATTCATAACGCGTGTATGTTATTTGAATTTTAGGTTAGGGAATAAATATAATGTGTTTATGCATTATAAATGCTAAAAAACCTTTTTAAAAATCTATCTGAGCATTATAACTTCTCATTTGCATTTTTCCTTTGAGCTCTCTTGTCCATCACACAATCATGTTTTACTCTACTAGTTGTGTTGCCACATTATTTTCATTGAAAAGCTAAAAACTTTGCCACGTCGATAATGCTACCACGTAGAGGAGGTAAGTGAGAAAAAAACTAAACTTAATAACTTAAATTTTTATATTTTATTTATTTATATTTTTTTATTGATAAATTATTATTTTTAATTGGGTTGCTCTGGTGCAAGAGTCCACCTCGCTAACCCTCTGCCTAACCCTCCTATCCCTTCTATAGTTCCACAAGATCCCCCAGGTAATTAGGAGGATCTAGCTTCACATATAGTGGAAAACAAAATTAAAACTGATCAACTAATTAAGAGAATGAGGGACCCAACTTCCACCAACATCCACTGCACTTATCTAGCCAATACCTTAGAGTCTATATTAGGTCAAGTTGACTCAGTAACGAGTCAATTTGATAGATGGACATCATATAAGAATACATGTAGGGCTTAGTATACCACTAAATTATCAACACAAGAGGTGAAGAATGTGCCTTATTCATCGACCCAGCTATTAGTGCATTATTTCCACTTATTATTAAACGTTTTCCTATCCATCAATTCTAACATAACTTGATTAAAGCCAATTTATAGGGCCGATGGTGGATGGTGTTTGATTATCCACCATGTAACAACCAAGAGGTCCCATTGTATTTTTTGAAGAAACACTACTATGATTTTGTCCTCAACTAGATTCTAAACTATTTTGACTATGGTGAGTTTTAGAGTAGATGGAAATGCTCTGCACAGGATAGACCAGGTGCACATCATGCACCTAATCGGCCTTCAAGGATCCCTACCCAAAAGCCACTTCATCCTGAGTTCTCCTTTGTAGTGAAAGAGGTTGTGGAGATCAACACTTTGGATGCACTTAATGCACCTACTGGTACACTCATTCAGCATACGAGTAGGCTTTTAGAGATTGATGCTAGAGATAATCCACGTAGTGTTCATACTTGACTCCATCCTTATAGATATTATGGTCCCATATGCACTGGACCTTCGAATGATGATGGTGGTGTTTCAGAGAGCTTGGATGATATACTCTTGACTAATGAGTTTTTGACATGCATGTTTGGTGTGCACAAGTCATCCCTACACACATGCAGGTATCTTTTATATAAATTTCATGTTAACTTTAAGTTATATTCAGAAATTTAAAAGTTAATAATTAATTTACACATCAATTGAATAATATGTATATAATTTGTATGTTACAAGAGGTGACTTCATCAGCACGGTCCTTAGGTACATTATTTGATATTACTCAACCTATGTTTATGTTTATGAAACCAACTACTGGGCCATCTACTACTGCATCCATTCATGTTAGTACAACACCATTTATGTATACAAAGATAATTTTTGAGTTAATATTATACTCTATGTGCATTTACTTTATGTATATTTAATCTTATACTTAAGTTAAATTTATCTATCAAGGATCTCAAAATTCAAGTACACTGTTATTAAATATGCTCTTGGTTTAATAAAGGAAAAAAATTGCTATATATCTTCAATAGTTTATAAAAAAATAAGCAAAGTTGTTTGTTCAGGAGTAAACACTCCTCCATCACTACAAGTTGAGAAAAATGTAGGCATTACTACTGTAATGTCATCTGCACAAGAACTCACAAAGGTATATATTAACTTGTAATTTTGAATTATAAAAATAGATCTATTTTATTAATTTTACTATATGTACTTGGGTAAATATAACTTATGTGAATTTTTTGTGTATACAGGGTTGTCAAATGACATTTGACAATCTAATTCAGATGACTACTAAGGCACCTCTTCATGTTTCTTCATCATTTCACATGCATGTTCATGCATCTATTGTAGGAACCCATATTCTACCCTTCTCTTTTCATCATTATTGTATTAGTTGTTATGGATGCATATGCTTTGTAAGTAGTCCCTTAATCATACTTGAATTATTCCACATACATGGGAAGTAGTAGTTGTTAGAATAGATTTAGTATCTAAGTAAGTGTTGAATCCCAATGAAGGCATCCACGAATATTATTGTATTGAGCTTTGTCAAAGGAGGTTTCCCCCTTGAAGTTACATCCAATATAAAGGTTATTTTGGGTCATTTTTCAAAGTTCATTTCATTGTTCATTTATTTTTTTATAGTTCATAAATCTATGCAAAAAGTTCCTCACATCTGGTATCAGAGCACTCTCTTGGCCTATGGGTAGATTTTAGAGATTTGTTTTTTAGTAGTGGCTTTCCAGGAACTGCGTCATTTATGAAAATATTTTTCCTTGCCTATGTTTTCTACATCTTTATTGCAAGTTTGGATAAGGGTAAATACCCCTTCGCATAATTTTTGGAAGTACTTGGGCATCAGCTTTAAAACTCATTGTAAGGAGTACCATAGGAACCTTGAAATAATTGTCCCATTGAGAGGACTTGTCTGTGAAAAGGGCAATGACCCCATCCCGATTGACTAGTTTCCACCCATGAGGTAAACCAAGAGCTATCACTTATGGGTAAATCTGTGGCCATAATTTTTTTGAAAATTGGTACTCATTTAGACAACATTGGTGGCTAGAGAGACTCCTTAAAACCTTTAGGTAACTGAATAGACTTCGGGCCCATATCCAACATAATAGTTTTAGAAGACCAATAATAGAGTGATCAAAGTTGAGAATAGCTAGTAACTGCACACTTGTCGACATACTTTTGATAGGAGTAACCAAGCAACAATCAGTTTTTTTACTATATCTCTCTATATATAGTTCTATTGACTCTCAAATTTTTTTGAAACACTTGAAATTACATTCTTCACATTTGTTTCCTTGAGGGTCCATTTCCAAATTCTAATTCTATTTGCCAAAAATCTCTTTTTTTTTGGGGGGGGATTTTACGATAAATTATTCAATTTTTTCCTATTACTTTGAAACTTTCTCACAATGTTCCTTTCCCTTTTCTACTCCTTTATCACTCTTAGATAAATTTTCCAAATTTTTCATTATAATTTTGAAATTTCTCTTGCCTTCATCAATCCTAACTAAGAGGTGACAAAAACTAGTAAAAGTACATTTACCCCTTCCAATTGATCCATTGGACAATGATCTGCATCTTATGTCCTAAAAAGCATAAATAGTCCATGTGGATGCGTTAGACTGTAAATCTTACCACTTCCATAGGCTTCCCATAATAAGATAAGTTGAAAAGCTAGAACACTCCAGCATTGTTCAATAGATTGAAGATTGTGAGGTCATAAGTGACCTCATTCCTCATGTTTTGGTTCTCAACCTTGTACTCGCACTATATATCTCCCTCATTTCTAGGTTGAAAATGATTGTAATCGAGCCCTTGGCAATAAGAAACCTTAAACACACAATTTTCACCATGTAATACCGACTCAGGGTATTGCATATCTTTAATTGAAATAGAGGAAGGAAGTGGTGTTGTAGACTTCCTTTTCCCCTCATACACCATCAATGATTCCTTCCTGATATATGTCTCTATCACTCATTGTGCTAAGTTTTCTTCTTATGTGTTAAACTCACTAGGGGTTTCCTCCTATATTAAAATAGGACATACCCCTATGCCCTCATACTCTTCCTCTTTGTGGATTATTGGTAAAGGCTCGCTTCTTGTGGCCTTCTATTTTGGACACATTACCCCCTAAGATCCCTGAAGGTTGACACGTAGTCATTCAACTCTTCCAAATGAATACATGGTTCCTTCTTGCAACTTCATCAGCCTTCCTACTTCAGCTTCTTTTAATGGTGAACATTGATACCTACAACCTGTAACTCTATCCAAAAGTGTTTCCACATTCATAATTCCATTCTTTTTCTTTTTCTATAATTTTGCCTCACTTAGTTTCAAATTTGTTACTACCATTTTATAAATTCACTCTTTTAGCTTGAAAAGGCTTCGCTCAAATTAAGCTTCCAAAAATTAAGTTCCAAAATGAGGACCCTCCAACCTTATATAGCCTTGAATACTTGCTTATATTTATTCTACTACACCTTCACCCATCAATTCACTCATTAATTTTATCAAATAGTATGCCATGACGTCCATTTGGAATGCTTAACATTATGATTAATTATTTGTAAATTTAATACACTTGTCCCATCCTCATGATTTTCTTGTAGTGTATGCTATCTATAAAAAGATTTAAACTTTTATTTTCGAAGGTAGGTACTTATTTTTCCCTCTTGACCCTTTTGTAGTGGCTTTTCCTTTGACATTATTTTTCCATGCTTCTATTCACACACTACCTCTTGCATGCCTTCTTACCCTTATGTGTTTTTACTTATGCACCCATCATGTGCATGTTTCCTACCAACTCTAGCCTTAGTTTATTCATCTTGAAACTTATCCCACACTAAAAGATTGATGTGGTCCTCCTTGGGCATGACCAAAATGAAAACAAAAGAGAACCATGTATTGAAATAAACCTAAACAAAAGGCATGCAAACAATGCTACACTTTATTGGAGAACAACCTAAAACCTTAAACTAATCTATTGGAACACACCTTATCGACAAAATTTGAAATATTACACGGAATGATAGGACTAAAGCTGACTACCATTAAAATGACCTAGAAAAAATTGGTCATCTAACCGTCTTAACTTCAATTCACATATAGAATATATGTTATGAATGATAAATGAACCATCCAAATGTATGCAAAGTTTATCATAATGTCATGCAAACTTATAATCATAGACCAGGATGTACATATTAGGAGAAAAAGTTTTGTTTTTGAGATGTTTATCATACCAGGATTTTTGTTCCTATTTTTCAATTGTTCGAATCCAATGTGCAATAAAGTGTGCTTCATCTAACTATAATAAAGAATCAAGGCATGCTTTTAGAGATTCTTCATCATCTAGTTAACCAACATGCATAATACATAAATAAGGAAAAAAACTCCACCAGTAGAACTACTTTAGCACAAAATACAAGATGAAAAGGAGTGTTCTTGTTCAATCTTTTATATGTGGTTTGATATGCCCATAAGACTACAAAAACTTGATCGTCCTAGTCAGTGCAATCAATATTACAAATTTTTGTCAATGTATGGCCCAATATTTTGTTAGAATCTTCAATAGTGTTGTTAACTTGAGGGTGGTATGGAGTGGTTTTGTAGTTCACAGTCACTAACTCAGCTAAGAGGATGTGTATCATCTCATTGAGAAAATGTGTGCCACGACCACTTATTAAACTTAAAGGGTATACATATCTAGTGGTGAAATTTTTTCAAAGGAACCTAGTGGTAATTATAACATTACAATCACATGTGGGTACTGCTTCAGCCCAGCATGTGAGATAGTCAGTGGCGATAATGATGTAGCATGTATCAATTCATCTTAAAGTAGGCTTAATGGGCCCAACAAAATAAATAACACATTTTTCAAAGGGTACATGAGCAAGGATTGGATAAAGAGGCATAACATCTATTATGTTTGGTTTGCCTATGTACTAATAGATATCACATTGGTGTACATAGGCTTTGGCATCTTTGAATAAGGTGGGCCACCATAAGCCAAATAGGAGAACCTTTTGTGTCATTGCATTACTAGCACAATGTCCTCTAGTGACACCCTCATGAACCTCTTGAAGAACTTTCATGTGCTCATGTTACATTACACATGCACAATACTTCATCGTGGCTAGGGTTATATAGGTATTCACCAATAAGTTGGATAGGGGTATCATGTACAACAAGTTGCTTCTTCTCTGGCTATAAATATGGTCTGACATTGAACCTGTTGTAAGGAAAGCAACTATTTACTCTAATTCTTCAAACATGATAATAACTTGAAAAAGTTGTACAATAGGTAAGATGTCTTCAATTATTTACCCTAGTTTACCAGATTCAATACGTGATAGATGGTCAAGACCTAAATTAACTTTGCTTGGTTTTAATACCATAGAGAGCTAGAATACCTAGAATATAACAATCCATTGGTAGATTCTACCATGAAATGTAGGTTTATTCACAAGGTACTTAAGTGCCTCATGATCCATAAAGAAGGTGAATGTAGTGGGTAACAAGTAATGGAAAAACATTTGGAGTGCATATACCATGGATAAGTCCTCTCATTATATATTAGAGTAATTCCTTTCCTCTAGTGTTAGCTTATGACTAGTAAAATATATAGGATGGTCTAGATTCCCTTCATTAGGTTGTATAAGGATGGCACCCACCACCATGCTGGAAGAATCGACACGTACATGAAATGGTGTTGTCTAGTCTAGGAAGTGAAGGATGGGTGTAGTTACTCATTTTTACATCAAGGTCTCAAATGCATGTTGATGTCTTTTAGTCTAGAGGAAGAGGCCATTTTTTTTTAATTAATTCTTTTAATGGAGCTTCTATGTTAGTATAACTATGAATAAACTTATGATACTAGCCTATGTGACCAAAGAAGGCACAAACCTTGTGGTAAGTGGTTAGGGTTGAGAGTTGAACAATAACCACAATCTTGGCTTGATCCACAAGTAGTCCATCCTGAAAAATGATGTACCCTAACAAAATCCCAAAAGGTGTGTCAAAGATACACTTTTTAGGTTCAAATAAATCTAAAGTTGCCAACAATGCTCGAGTATGAGGCGCAAATTAACATAGTGGTCATGCACCAAGCCGTACATAATCTAATCATATAGATATACTTGAAGGAACATGTGGATGAAATATCTAAAGGCTTCTACCACAATGCAAGAGAGGACTACTGGTGCATTCTTTAATCCAAGTGACATAACATTATATGCAAAGGACCCCCATTCAGTGGTAAAAGTAGTTTTTGCCTTATCTTCCTCAGTAATTTGTACCTAATGATAACCTGAAAAGCCATTAGTAAAGGTATAGATTTCACATACAATGACGCCTTCCAAAATCTTCTCTATTATCAATTCAATAAATACATACATCCATACAGACACACACACACATGTATGCATGTATGTATGTATGTATATGTATATGTATATATTATTAGTTTAATACATACATATAATAATATCATATTATATAAAATATATTATATATATTCTATTGATTTATATAATAATGTTAATCGTATACATAAAAACAAGTTTTTAAAAATATAAAAAGTGAATGGACCACTTAACTCAAACAAAAAAATGATTTTTATTGAAATTTTGAAAAATAATTAATTGTAAATATTGTTATATATATAGACACACACACACAACCAATCAAAGATGATTACTCCTTGTAAGCTACAAACCCCTTTGGAATGGGTTCAGGTATGTATATGCACTTTTTACATTGAATTTGGGTATGGTGTACGATACCAACTAAATTACCATATTATTGCCCCTCACGATCACCACTTAGCTCACCTTAGAATTTTACACCACTTGCATATTTTATGTAGTTTTGTCCTTCCCCACTACTTTGTGATTGCTCAAACTCACTGTGAAATAGAATGTGTCCTCCTTGCACAATGCATTTCCACCCCGTATGAAGAAATGGACAACCTCATTTTTCATCATCAACTCCACAAGAATTATAAAAGCATTGAGTTGATGGTAGACAACGAGGTTGTGTGTTGCTTCATATGGTGTGCTAATTCATTATGAAAGGAGGAAACCTTTTGTTTCACGATGAACTTGAGTAATGGCGAAATGTAAGTGGTAAAAGATTTCAAGTTGAGTCGAGTGGTGATAGTGAGAAAACATGATATACTACACTAGACCCAAATTTAGGGCAGCTACTAGACTTACATGACTTACACCCATTTCAAAGGGGTGTGTACCTTGTAGGGTGGTGAGATCTTTGATTAGATGATTTTTATTGTCAAGAGTGAAAAATGATGTCATGAGGATTATTTAATTGTGACATGACTCCATGCCCAATATGCGACTCAAATAAATGTTGTAATGTCATCTATGCGGGGACAAGACATTCAGGTTACAAAGTCTATCTTGTAGCTTTTGTCTGTCTATACTACCAATATATTGACAACTATAAAAAATACAATAGGGCTAAGAACATACAATAACACCACACTCGTAGCCATGGAAGAAAGGGTAAGGCCATACAAAACATGCAAGTTGTGAAATATCTCAAAGTGCATTGGGCAGTGACAATGAGGGGAAATGATAGGGTATTTTAGGTGATACCAAACGCCAAACGGCCTATATCATACACGTCACTTGGGCTTCAAGGTAGTTGTTAAATTTACATGATCTACACCCATTACAAAGGGGTCTCTAACTTGTAGGGTGGTGACATCTTTTATTGGCTATTTTCTATTATCAAGTATGGACAAAGAAGTCTTGAGCTTTGATTTGGTTATACAATGGCTCCACATCTGATGTGGGGGAAATACATTAAGGTTCTAGAGTCTATCTTGTTGATTTCGTTTATTAAGAACATATGGAAACACCATACTTAGACCCTTGGAACAAAAGACAACCAAAATTAGAGCCTATCTTTGTAAGCATAACAAGCATAACATCTAAGGGAACACTAGTCATGAAAAATATGTTTTGTAAGGATTATCAAAATGAATATAAGAGTATTGTTGGTTAACGCTTTATGCTCAAAAGGTGATACAGGGTTAGTGATAATGAGGTTCGAGTGAGGTATAAATATTGATTCATAATCTTTTGATTTACAAAATCTTGCTTTACCAAAATAAAAATAAAAAAATCATTTTTTGCATAATTTATACCCTTTAGTATGGTAGTTGCAACCTACATAAAGGAAGTTATAACAACGAGGGTGGTGCCTAATTTGAGCTACATCAAACCGCCATACCAATTGGAGAGAGTATGCAAATACTTGTGGGGATTCAAACCTAGGTTTAGTAGACTACCTAAAATTAGTAGTGCTTATTGTCCTGGCATCAAATCATCAAATAAAGAGAAATGATTACTACTATTATGAATATAATGGTTTTTATTAAGTGTTATTGCAAATGAGAATGGAAAAACCTTGGAAATATTTGTATCCATATTTATTTGCATATGGAAACCTATATTGGTCGATTAGATTATATAAGATGCATCTTTCATTTAAGAGGGCTTTTCCATTTTTTGTCTAGTTAGTTTTGGAGTCATCTAATTAGATTTGTCTAATTATTTTTAGACTTGTCTAAATTGACAAGTGGTGCATTCTCTATGTTTTAAAATGAGCCATTAAATATTTGACATCTATTTTTTATTGAGACGACCCTTGTTATAATCATGTTTGATGGAAGCTAAAAATTGAATTGACAGGGGTGACATGTCACTGAACTTTGTATGTGTATCTACTCAGATTTCTTCGAGTCCATCCCATGAAATACCCTATCATTTCCCCTCACCATCACTGCTCAAGTCACCTTGATATATTTCACACATATATGACCATATATATATTTTATAATTTCATTGAGGGCAGTTTTTGTCTTACTACATGCAAAAATAGTTTGTGTTTTTGATGTTTTTCGTCTGCGTTTGCATCATCTCTGTCCAGTGTTGCCATTCACATATGCAGTCACCGCTTTGGAACTTGTAGTCAGGGTCATTGTCTACAGTCATCATGTTTACAATTTTTAGGTTTCGTATGTGAAGGTGAAAAGTGTGGTATCCATCTGCACTTTGTTTGTGCGAACGTTTTCAACAAGCTCTCATGTTGTTTGCATTGGGTTAGAGCTCTTCCACTTACAACATTAATAATTAGACATTTTCTGATATATTTATTGATAAGTCTGATAACGTTGAGGTACTCATGGCGTCTCTCTTTCAATCCTCTGATCATCAATAAAAAAAATTGTTCCCAACGTGTAGCTCCCCATTCTCTTTGATCTTCAGATTGCTAAAAATTTTCAGCTAGCTTATGTGGTAGCCCTATCACTTCTGCCTTGCCTAGACTCATATTTGAGGGTTGAAGTTGAGGCAGGGGGCGCAGAAGAGAGTCTAAAGTACCTCAGATATTGTTGCTTTAGTGGAGTGCTTGCGACCCATTAATTTTATATGATTTACATCCTCAACCTTTAAATATAATTCAGCATTAATATTTTGCACTTTTCACCTAACCATATCCTACGAAACAATTCATTCCAATATTACTTAGATCTTTGGGCTTATATTAACAATAAATTCTATTTTATCAAAAATAGATAAATAAAATAAAGTAAAATATTAATGACAGTTTCCAAAGTTTCCCAACTGCATTACATCTCATGTCAATGAACTTGTAAATGTAAGTCCTCTCCCAAAAAAACATGGAAAATACAAGACACTGATTAACTGTTTTTTGAATTATAATATATAACTTACCTTCCTATATAAACCTACCCTCCCTGTACGCATATCTTAGCTGCTGAACAGTGGTCACGTACAATGTGACCTTTTGCAGTGACTTTAATGGAATTTATTCCTTTCTGTACTCCGTCTTAACATTCCAGCGGAGGTCGGGTACAATGTGAAATTTAATGAAAGCTTCTGTAGTTCAATGCCGGATGGAGGTTATCATTCCAACTGTGATAAATGATGCCACCTATGTCTTCAATAATTCATTGTTTCATTTTCCTTCCCGTACGCGAAATTGCGAGAAGAATTTCGGAAGCGAAGGGAAATAGACTCCGTCCCTTTCTGTATTCCCCGCCACTTCCAAAACGTAAGAGACTCTGACTTGAATTTACCCTTTAAATGGCAGTCGTGAAAATTATGACGGAGTAGAGAGTTATTTTAACTGCCGTCGGTCGGTGAGAGTTGTGCGATCCCAAACTTAATTGTAATCACCAAAATGCATTAGTGGATACAACTCGCTGCAAAATAAAAAGGCGTTCACCCCAAATAAGTGTGGCGGTAAATAAAAAATTCACCTTTATGCCCACAAAAATTGCTCAAGTCAGAATGAGAAGGGTACCTTTCATGATCCAACCCTGGAATTTCACTGCCTGTCAATATAATATTTGTTGACGGCTAACTATTAGGAAACTGTCAAATACAATTTTTTCTTTTTTCTAATATCTTTTCTTATTAATATTAATATATTTCATTGATTTTTTATTAAAAAAAGCGATATGATTTATCAATTTTGAACCTGGTCTCCCAATTTTTTAAAACCGATTATATACAATAAAAAATAAAAATAAAAATATATATAAAACAATAAACTATAGCCCATCAAACTAGAGGCCTTTTCATCCATACTATAGAAATACTTTTTTAATTAAGGCAATTTATTTCGCGGCTCCTGTGCTGTAATAACTGAAACATGTCAGGTGTTTTTAAAAAGTAGTGTACATTTTCAAAATGAATGTTAAAGCGATGAAAGATGTCACGGTACATACTAATTAAACTCCGAACATGGAGTGAAAATTGGACCCAAAGCGCGCTCTGAGCTCCAAAAATGTGTCTGTATATGCCATCCTGGCTAGCTATCGTGCAGCCTAGGCCTGCCTTCTGGTTTCTAAAGGTGTAATAAATCTCTGTCAATTCAAGAAAGACCAGTCACATCCGTGTATTATTTTATATTATTATGTTTTATTTAAAATATTTTTTATTTTTAATATGTTTAAATAGTTGTAAAACCTACAGTTGACAATGTATTAGGTTAAATAAAAGCACCAAGCAGGTTGGAAATGCAGCGTGACACCAAGAAAGTAGGGTGTTTGTGAGCCTCGTTTTTAATATATGTGTGGAGTTTAAGTAGTTGTTATAAAAGAATAAGTTAAGTTTGAAGGGATATGATTTTAAATTTTTGTAAAATAGGTTTTGTAAAATAAAAGATTGTAAATTAAAAGTTATATTTTATATTTCATTTGAAATTCATGATTATTAATTTTATCTTATTTTTAATATATGAAATTTTAAGAAAGAATAACTTAATATTTTTAATGGAAGTGATATTAAAAAAATGATGTTGCATAAATACTTTATCTTCCATTAATATTATATTTTTCTACATTTACACATGGAACTATTAAAAAACTTCTCAATATATTTTGAAAGAGATCAATAATAAAAAATTTATCTCAAACAACAAAACAAATAACACACATTATTACTAATAAATACAGAACTTCAACTTAAAAATCTAAACATCATCATCATCATCATCATCATCATCATCATATAATTATATTATTATATTTAATATAATATATAATATTAATATAGATATTATTAATTTATATGATAATATACAATTTGATTTAGTTAGGAAAACTCAGTGTTCCCTTAGATGAAGATAATGGAATTATCTTATTTTTAATTCAGATGGGAAATAAAAACTTCAAACTAAAGTTTTGAGAGGCTTGACGATTCCCTTGACAAAGTCATGGTCGTTCTTTCCATAGTGACCATATGCAGTAGTGTCCTTATATATATATAAAATGGACGTAATATATTATGTATTAATTTTATATTATGAATAATAATACTATCTATATATTCGGTTGGGTATAGAGAACTCGTCCTAATAAAATTGAAAAAGCTCCAAGTTATTGGGCCTAACCTCGATCTCTAGAGATTATATATATATATATATATATATATATATATATATATATATATATATATATATATATATATATATATATATATATATGTATGTATGTATGTATGTATGTATGTATGTATGTATGTATGTAAAATAAATTATTATATTTCATATATTGTAATATATAATATTATAATTCCATGATAATAGGGTCAGAAGCAATCTTTAAAAAAATAGGAAAGACAATTGGACTTCCCCATCTAGCCTCAAGATCAAGCTCAACTTTGACAGTGCTGCTAAAGGCAACCTCGGTTTGGCTAGTGTCGGGGGACTTTTAGATATTCTAGGGGAAAATTATTGCTTGGATTCAGTGAAATGCTTGGCTCCTACTCCAATAATGTCATTGAAAACAAAGCCCTCTGGCATGGTCTCTCTTTGGTTATTCAAAAGAATTGGCTTGATCTGGATATAGAGGGGGACTCGAAAGTTATTATTGAAGCCCTCTCAAAAGGATCTTCTCAAAACTGGATTCTAAAAAATATTTTGGATGACTGCAAGATCTTTTGTAGCAATTTGAGAACCTATCTTCCCTTGCATATCTACCATGAAAGCAATAAGCTTGCTGACAACTTGGCTAACGAAGGAGTTACCCTCAATCATTTGGATCCGGGTCTCCATGTGACCAACACCCTCACCAAGGGCTTAAAATCCTAGATGATTACAAAAAATGATGCTTGTATCCACCATATTAATGAATCTAATCATTAATTGGTTTAGGTCTGATTTCATTGATTTTTGGGAATCATGCACGACACTGATGAGATTCGTCTAATGAGTTCCTTGGCTACTATCAACCTTGAAGAAGATGCTCGTGCTACTAGTAACATAAATGTTGATATAGTAATCTCTGATGAATACTAGTTTTCCTTTTCAGTTTCTTTGGTGCTACTGAGCTTCTTGCTCTTTTAACTTTTTGTGCTCATGGTGTATTTCCCTAGTTTTTATAGGTGTTTGATTAATTATCTATAATAGATGGGTTATGCCCCTTTATATATATATATATATTTAATTAATTTGTTTATAATATAACTAATATATTTTCATTCTTGATTTTTTTCTTGAGATTTGATGGGAAAGGGGCCCTTAACCCATATATATATATATATATATATATATATATATATATATATATATATATATATATATATGGATTGATGTCAGGGTTAAGGGAACCCTTACCTAGAAAAATATAATAGAAAAATTAGGGCTCACTTAAGGATAGACATCCAAAAGGCATGTGAATAAATGCAACACAACCAAAAACCAAAAATATTATATTTATTAATACTAGCATGTACAGAAAGACCATAGATACATTGACTATGACTCTTAGCCATATTAGTATATAGATTATCGATCACCACAAAAATTTATCATTCCAAAACGCCCATCGTTTTACCATCCTAATTAGCACGTAAGATTTCACTCCATAGGATTTGTTTCTTCGGGGTCAACGGATGCTCATGAGACTAAACCATACCACCACCTCACAACACTCCTTGTTCCACATTCTGCCTCTCACCTTCAAGCTTCCCAACTATAAACATCGAATAGGTTAGACTAGAATATTTAGATACCCATGACACCTTCTTGTAAAACCAAAGTGGAGCAGTAAACGTCCATTTGCTAAAACCATGAAGAATGTATTTTACTATATCCACACACTCAACAAGCGTCAAGTTGCTCTCCAAGCCTCCAATTTTGGCACTGGAGCTTTGAGACTTGTCACCTTAAGAAGCACCACTTTTTTATTTGAGACCCCATCCTTCTTATCCGAATAAAAACCATCCAAATATTTGACGAAGGTGAGGACTTTAGCAAACCACTCTTCTAGGATCTTAAAGATATCAATAGGGATAAAACCTAGACCATCCTTTCAAGAAAAGGGCAACTCTAGAAAAGGTCCAGAATCAACCAGCTCCAACTCAAAAAGGATATTTAACCTATATTTAGGTCTGACAAAAAATTCAACCAGTTCCTTAATCGTACCTTCATTAGGAGACCAACATAAGGAGATTGATGGCAAAAAGGGCAGTGAATTATGAATTGACTCTCCACCGTAGGCTATGACTTATCTCCACCACCCTAATAACAAATGCAATAACATCGATAATGCCTAATAAAAGAGTCTAAAAAATATCTTATAGTTTGCATGAAGAGACCAGTGCCAAGAAACCCATCTCCCTTTTAGGGCTACTCCCAAACACAATTGGCCATATTGTCACTTCATCCAAGACTTTCTCCATGGATATGCCTATCACCATTAACCTACCAGCTTCAAGCCAAGAGCTTCTAAAAACATGTCGTCGCCAAAGCCTTCCATTTTCAATAATGTTCATGGAAGATATAGCTAACTTTCCCACACCACAAAAATTGGGAGCCAATTCCCACATCGTGACATTGATGCCCTCATCATTAGAGAGTGTCCCCCTAATATGTGTATCATTTGCCATAAATGTCAATTATTATATCTCAATATGAGCTATCCCTTCAAAGTTGAGCCACATTTATTTACAATTATTGATTCATAACCTTTCTTCTTGGTCAATATAAGCATTGGCTAAAAAATTAGCTACCTCATTCACTTCATAAAAATAGTGCTTCCATTTCCAATCCTAAAAAAGGTGAAGCAGATCCCAAGCTTTAACTAACTTATTATTTAGGTTCTATGTTTTGGCTCTCTGATTCGAAAGGGCTTGAATCACTACTTGAGAGTCCCCATCGATGTGTAGGAAATCTAGGCCATAATCCACTGCTAAATCCAAACCCATAATTAGAGCTTGAGCCTCTACTTTATTGTTGGTGCCATCCAAGAGTTTGATCGAGACATCTCTGATCAAAGAACCACTACAATATTTCAGCACACACCTAGCCCCAGAATCCCTAGGATTGCCTCTACAAGCTCCACCAAAATTGATCTTAAGCCAACGTAGAAGTGGAGGTTCCTAGCTAGATTTAGATCTACTTTTTCTACTATTAGACTTGCATACTATCGATTCATTAATGAGGGGTAGTTTTAGAAATTTCCATCTGTTGCTCATTCTTAGATCCCAAATAGAAATAAGACCCTTTTATGCTTATCCTGGGTTTAAACTATTTCTCAAATGGAGATTTAAATCTCACAAAGCACCCTGAATAATAGCCTTTATATATTTTCAAAAATACGCTATTTTCTTTCCTTCTATAGAGACCAAATAAGGATGGCAAGACTTACTCACCATAGACTATAAAGAGAGTGCTTAACATCTCCCAGAGGCCATGACCCAAAGGATTTTTATATAGAGGGAGGTCAAGCCCAAAGCCAATCAAACTTACCATAATGCCAAGACTAACACAATCTTGTAAACGAGCAATTGAAAAGCAAATGATCTACTGATTCGCCCTCCTTATTACACATATAACATCTAGAGGGAAATTAAAATCCTATTTTACATAGACTATCTTGAGTTAGGGTCCTATTTTGAACTGCTAGCCATACAAAGGCCCTAGCTTTATGAAGCCCTTCCTTACCCCAATACAACTTACTAGCTCATGAAAAATACACTTCAATCATCTTAGCCATTTGATAACTAGGGTTAACCGAATACATACCAAATTTTGCTCCAACCTAATGAAGACCATCTTATTTTTCATTCAAGAAAACTTTCCTGAAAGACAAACAATCAAAAATCGCTCTGTCATGGTCTAAAGAAATTAGAAGATCTGTCAAACTTTTACACCACTAGCTAGCTACACCTTGGGAAGACTAGAACTCAAGATAGTTAGCAACCTTATGACCCCACCACTCTTGAAGAACAACTCTTGCCTTAGGGATTTAGAGGACCTCATCTAAAGGCTTGTGACCATTCTAAGAATAAAACCAGAAATCCATTCTCATCCCATTATTAATACTCTAAGACACATGATTTTTAATAATCAACTTACATTTGAATAGGAAATTACACATATACGAGATTTTGGGTAGATTAACAACATAAACCATGTTCTAGGGGTCATTCGACCCAAGATATTTGGCTTTGAGAAGTCTACTCCACAACACCCCTGGTTACTCAATCATCTGCTAAACCAATTTAGCACTTAAAGCTAAATTATGAAGGTGAAGATTTTTAGTCCTCGCACCCCCATCTTCTTTTATTTATAAACTCACTCCCATTTCAAAAGAGGAATTTTTATTGAATTCGATGCACCTTGCTAGAGGAAATCCTTCAAGATTTTATTGATTTTATTGACCAAATTATAGGGAGGATGCAAGATATAAAAAATATGTAGGAAGATAACTTAAAACCAATTTGATCAAAGTGATCCTGCCTACCAAAGATAACCACCTCCCTTGCCAAGGTGCCGATCAAGAATTGAAAATTTTGATTAAACCTTCCCACAGGCTTAATTTATCAACTCCTAATAAAAGTAAAATGCCCAAATATTTACTCAAAAGCTTCCCAATTTTAAATCTAAGCACCACTACAACCTCCCTTTGTTCCCCATCATTGTAATTGATGAAAAAGATTTTAGATTTTCCTTCATTGACCATCTGACCTAACACCAGCTCATAGTTGTTTAAGATTGCCTTAAATTCCCAAGCCTCAAAAATAGAAGCAACTTCAAGGAGAAAAGTATCATTAGTAAATTAATGGTGAGCCAAACTATCAATGTTATCCACCACTTTTAAATCAGACACCCTATTAGAAATTTTAGCTCGAGCTATTGCTTGACCCAAAGCTTTAACCATTAAAATGAAAATAAATAGGGACAAGGGATCTCCCTACCACAAACCCCTAGAAGCTTAAAAGAAACCAGTCAGACACCCATTGATCAAAACTTAGAATTTAGGATTAGTAATACAACTAAATATTTAATTACACCAATCTTTGCAATAGCCAATTTTTTCTAAAACTTTGATTAGAAAGTGCCAATTAACCCTATCATAGGCTTTACATATATCTAGTTTAATAAGTATGCCTTTCTGGTGATTATGAAAGAGAGAGTAAATGATTTCATGAGCAAAAATAATAGCTTCTTGGATATTCCTCCCTAACACAAAACACACCTATTCTTGAGAAATGAGGGAATCTAAAACCAACTTGATCCAATTGGCCAAGGATTTGGAAAGGATTTTATACACCAAACTACAAAAGGAAATAGGACAAATTGTTCCCAACGTGTAGCTCCCCATTCTCTTTGATATTTAGAGCGCTAAAAAATTTCAGCTAGCCTCTGTGGTAGCCCTATCACTTTTGCGTTGCCTAGACTCAGAGTTGAGGGTTGAAGTTGAGGCAGGTGGCGTAGAAGAGAGTCTAAAGTACCTCAGATATTGTTACTTTAGTGGAGTGCTTGCGACCTATTAATTTTATATGATTTACATCCTCAATCTTTAAATGTGATTCACCATTAATATTTTGCACTAGGCCCCAGGGTCTTTCACCTAATGGTATCCTACGAAACAATTCATTCCAATATTACTTAGATCGTTGGGCTTATATTAACAATAAATTCTATTTTATCAAAAATAGATAAATGAAATAAAGTAAAATATTAATGACAGTTTCCAAAGTTTCCAAACTGCATTACATCTCAGGTCAAGAACTTGTAATGTAAGTCCTCTCCCAAAAAAACATGGAAAATACAAGACACTGGTTAACTGTTTTTTGAAGTGACTTTAATGGAATTTATTCCTTTCTGTACTCCGTCTTAACAGTCCAGCGGAGGTCGGGTACAATGTGAAATTTAATGAAAGCTTCTGTAGTTCAATGCCGGATTGAGGTTATCATTCCAACTGTGATAAATGATGCCACCTATGTCTTCAATAATTCATTGTTTCATTTTCCTTCCCGTACGCGAAATTGCGAGAAGAATTTCGGAAGCGAAGGGAAACAGACTCCGTCCCTTTCTGTATTCCCTGCCACTTCCAAAACGTAAGAGACTGTGACTTGAATTTACCCTTTAAATGGCAGTTGTGAAAATTATGACGGAGTAGAGAGTTATTTTAACTGCCGTCGGTCGGTGAGAGCTGTGCGATCCCAAACTTAATTGTGATCACCAAAATGAATTAGTGGATACAACTCGCTGCAAAATAAAAAGGCATTCACCCCAAATAAGTGTGGCGGTAAATTAAAAATTCACCTTTATGCCCACAAAAATTGCTCAAGTCAGAATGAGAAGGGTACCTTTCATGATCCAACCCTGGAATTTCACTGCCTGTCAATATAATATTTGTTGTCGGCTAACTATTAGGAAACTGTCAAATACAATTTTTTCTTTTTTCTAATATCTTTTCTTATTAATATTAATATTTATTATTAATATATTTCAATGATTTTTTATAAAAAAAATGATACGATTTATCAATTTTTAACCTGGTCTCCCAATTTTTTAAAACCGATTATATACAATAAAAAATAAAAATAAAAATATATAACAATAGAAATACTTTTTTAATTAAGTCCATTTATTTCGCGGCTCGTGTGCTGTAATAACTGAAACATGTCAGGTATGTTTAAAAAGTAGTGTACATTTTCAAAATGAATGTTAAAGCGATGAAAGATGTCACGGTACATACTAATTAAACTCCGTACATGGAGTGAAAATTGGACCCAAAGCGCGCTCTG
>JARHVA010001304.1:2745000-2870000 GCA_037957365.1 Torreya grandis
CTAAAAAAGATGAAGTAGATCCCAAGCTTTAACTAACTTATTATTTAGGTTTTATGCTTTGGCTCTCTGATTCGAAATGGCTTGAATCACTACTTGAGAGTCCCCATTAATGTGTAGGAAATCTATGCCACAATTTACTGCTAATTCCAAACCCATAATTAGAGTTTGAGCCTCTACTTTATTGTTGGTGCCATCAAAGAGTTTGACTGAGGAAAATTTGATCAAAGAACCACTACAATCTTTCAGCACACACCCAGCCCCGAAATCCCTAGGATTACCTCTACAAGCTCCATCAAAATTGAGCTTAAACCAACCTAGAAGTGGAGGTTCCCAGCTAGATTTAGATCTACTTTTTCTACTATCAGATGTGCATACTATCGATTCATTAATGAGGGGTATTTTTAGCAGTTTCCATCTACCGCTCATTCTTAGATCCCAGATAGAAATAAGACCCTCTCATGCTTATCCTAGGTTGAAACTATTTCTCAAATGGAGATTTCAATCTCATAAAGTGCCCTGAATAATAGCCTTTCTTTATTTTCAAAAACATGCTATTTTCTTTCCTTCTATAGAGACCAAATAAGGATGGCAAGACTTACTCACCACAGACTATAAAGAGAGTGCTTAACATCTCCCAGATGCCATGACTCAAAGGATTTTTATATAGAGGGAGGCCAAGCCCAAAGCCAATCAAACTTAACACAATGCCAAGACCAACACAATCTTGCAAACAAGCAATTGAAAAGCAAATGATATACTAATTTACTCTCCTTATTACACATATAACATCTAGAGGGACATTAAAATCCCATTTTACATAGACTATCTTGAGTTAGGGTCCTATTTTTAATTGCCAGCCATACAAAGGCCCTAGCTTTATGAATCCCTCCCTTACCCCAATATAACTTACTAGCTCATGAAAAATACACTTCAATCATCTCAACGATTTGATAACCATGGTTAACCGAATACATACCAAATTTTTCTCCAACCTAATGAAGACCATATTCTTTTTCATTCAAGAAAACTTTCCTGAAAGATAAACAATCAAAAATCACTTTGTCATGGTCTAAAGAAATCAGAAGATCTGTCAAACTTTTACACCACCAGCGAGCTACACCTTAGCAAGACTGGAACTCGAGATAGTTAGCAACCTTATGACCCCATCGCTCTTGAAGAACAACTCTCGCCTTAGGGATTTGGAGACCTCATCTAAAGGCTTGTGACCATTCTAAGAATCAAACCAGAAATCCAATCTCATCCCATTATTAATACTCTAAGACACATGATTTTTAATAACTGGCTTACATTTGAATAGGAAATTACACATATATGAGCCTTTGGGCAGATTAACAACATAAATCATGCTGTAGGGGTCATTTGACCCAAGATATTTGGCTTTGATAAGTCTACTCCATAATGCCCCTAGTAACTCAATCATCTGCTAAACCAATTTAGCTCTCAAAGCTAAATTATGAAGGTGAAATATTTTTAGTCCTCGCACCCCCATCTTCTTTTATTTACAAACTCACTCCCATTTCAAAAGAGGAATTTTTCTTGAATTCAATGCACCTTGCTAGAGGAAATCCTTCAAGATTTTATTGATTTGATTGACCAAATTACAGGGAGGATGTAAGATATAAAAAAAATATGTAGGAAGATAACTTAAAACCAATTTGATCAAAGTGATCCTGCTTAAAAAATATAACCACCTCCCTTGCCAAGGTGCCAATCAAGAATTGAAAATTTTGATTAAACCTTCCCGCAAGCTTGATTTATCAAATCCTAATAAAAATAGAATGCCCAAGTATTTAATCAGAAGCTTCCTAATTTTAAATCCAAGCACCACTACAATATCCCTTTGTTCTCCATCGTTGCAATTGATGAAAAAGATTTCAGATTTTCCTTCATTGACCATCTGACCTAATGCCAACTCATAGTTGTTTAAGATTGCCTTAAATTCTTGAGCCTCAAAAATGGAAGCAACTTCAAGGTCAAAAGTATCATCAGCAAATTAATGGTGAGACAAACTATCAATGTTATCCACTACAATTAAATCAGACACCCTATTAGAAATATTAACTCAAGCTATGGCTTGACCCAAAGCTTTAACCATTAAAATGAAAAGAAACAGGGACAAGGGATCTCCCTACCACAAACCCCTAGAATCTTAAAAGGAACTAGTCGGACACCCATTGATCAAAACTTAGAATTTAGGATTAGTAATACAACTAAAGATTTAATTACACCAATCTTTGCAAAAGCCAATTTTTTCTAAAACTTTGATTAGAAAGTGCTAATTAACCCTATCATAGGCTTTACAAATATCTAGTTTAATAAGCATGCCTTTCTGGTGATTATGAAAGAGAGATTAAATGATTTCATGAGCAACAATAATACCTTCTTAGATATTCCCCCCTACACAAAACACACATATTCTTGAGAAATGAGGGAATCTAAAACCAACTTGATCCGATTGGCCAAGGATTTGAAAATGATTTTATACACCAAACTAAAAATGGAAATAGAATAAAAATCATTGAAACTCACCTGAGACTCCCCTTTTGGAAACAGGGAAATAAAGGTAACATTCAAATCTAGAGCCACTATCCTACGATGATGGGATTCTTCCACCATGTTCAACACATCAACTCCGACAATGGACCAACAAGATTGAAAAAAAGCTATTGGAAAACTTTCGGGACCTAGAGCTTTATCTTTGGTCATCGACAAGATAATCGAACAAATTTTCTCCAACTTGAAAGAAGCCATTAATAGAGTGTTCTGCATGTTTGAGACTAGTTTGAAGATAAACCCCAAATTAAAATTTTGAGCTTTTAGATTGGAATGCTCTTCACTAGAGAACATTTTATTGAAAAAAGACATTGGCTTAGCTCTAATCTCATCTTGGGAAGTCATCAATTCATTATTACTAAATCTGATACTAGAAATCTGAATTACTGATATTTGAGCCCTCACTAAGTTATGAAAGAACGCTGAATTTTTATCTCCTACTTACAACCAATTCACCCTTGATTTTTATTTTTAATGGATTTCTTCTTTGAGAAGGATTTCCTCATATTCTTGCATAATCTTCTTCTCTAAAGAATAATTTTTGAGATTTATCCCCCCTTTCATGATAGAATCATTCAAAGACAACCGAGCAACTTTAATCTTTGTCGTTTCTTGAAAAATATTTTTGAAAAATTCAACATTTCACCTTTTGAGATAACCTTTGATGAACTGAAATTTCTTAGTCATTATATACATAAGGGAACTAGAGGAAGGTAGATATCCTGACCACCAATTCTTCATGAGTCGTAATAGTGAAGGCTCTAGCAACCACATTAACTCAAATTTAAAAGGAAAACATTGTAGATGACAATCCCTAAAAAAATTGAGAATAATTAGAAAGTGATCAAAACTAGAAGCACCAAACACCAAACTCTCCACCACACAATCACTCAGCAACTAATTCAAAATGATCAAGAATCTATCAAGTCTTTTTACAATGTTATCCAAACCCACTCTTCTATTATTCCAAGTAAACCAATCGGATTTAGGGAGCACATCCACCAGTTCATGATTCTCCACAAAATTACAAAAATCCACCTAAGAGGTTTTAGGGTCCATCACCCCTCCCAACTTATCTTGAGATTGGAGAATGGCATTAAAATCACCTCCAAAAATAATCTTTTCCTCTGGATACCTTAACATTATATCAAAAAGTACCTACCAAAGTTTTCATTTCTATTTGGCATCGTCAAGACCATAGATATTGAAAAAAAAGGAAATTAACATCCAAAGAAAAATTGTAGAACCAACACAACTACCGCCAAGGACCTGATTCTACTAGGAAAGAATTAGCCAACAAAGGAGACCAAATAACTGCTAGGCCACCGGATGCCCCAACTAATTTCAAAAAAAGACTATTCCATCTAGCCCAGCTTGTTTTCATCAAATTTAAAGCTTCCTAAAAATTCAATTTAGTTTCTTGGAGTTAAAAAACATCTGGAGTTTCATCCAACATGAGACGTTTCACTACCCACCTCTTGTTAGGGGCATTCAGGCCCCCAACATTCCAAGATAAGAGCTCATTGACCTAGTGGGGAGAATTCCATCCCTTGCTTTTTGAACTCTGTAAATTGATGCAAAGTACCTTGTCTTCCACTTAAAATCTTCCCCTCCATCTTATCTTTAATCGATTTACGACCCATTCTCTTTTTAGGAACCCAATTTGGATGGGTCAAAGAACACTGAACTTGAGATATGGAAAGAACCTCCCATAAATTCAATTCTTATTTTGACTCTGATTCCTCTTCTTCCTCCAAAGAACTACCCTCAGTTTATCCTAAACCCAATATTGACCCTTTGGTCCCCCCTTCCTTTGAGACTGAAGCTTGAACCATTTTATCGTGAGATGATTATAACATATATTTGATCGACTTAGATTCTTGTTCAATAAAGGCATAACCTTTTATTAAAGAAGCCAGAGATAAATTACTACCATTGTCAAGTTTTTCAAGTAGAGCCTAAGTGTTTTTGATGTTCCTATCAAGGTCTAGCTCAATTGGCTTCTTTAACAACGTAAGAGGATTAGGAGTGAAATTTAGATCAAGCCTAACTTTAGATTCCCCTACCTCTCTACCTGAGAACTCCTCTACAGAACCTTTCCCTATAAATGTCTGGGAAGGACCTTTCTCCAATTCATCCATAGACTTGTTCTTACTCACCAGCTTTTTCTGCCAAACCATTTGGAATGCCAAATGAGCATGAAGAGGAGCTTATTTTTTGAGAGAGAAAAATTGTTAGATATGACCTGAACAATGACATCTGAAACAATGGAAAGGGATTTTTCAATATCCACTCGTTTACTCTAGACCCTGCCTAGGGACTTAATCAATTTTTTTTACAAAATTTCCTTATCCAAGTCCAAAATCACCCTAACTTGGGCATAAGATACCAACACACCTTCTAAAATAGGACCAACCTCAATGAAAGAGCCTAGAATATTACCCAAATTTTTCAGGTAATTCAAACCCCAATATTCAATAGGTAGACCATAAAAGTGAAACCAGACCAAAAATATACTTTTTTTGGTTTGCAAGGGATCAAAATTAGGGCTCCATTTTTACAACCATAAACCAACTCCTCTTAAAGACCAAAAGGACTTTTACATAACCAGATCAATGGCTTAACCAGAGGTTAAAGTAACAATAAAGAAGCCCTTTGAAAGAAAATAGATCTTTGCTTCCTTCCCCCAATTTGAAAAAACCCACTCTTCTACTTCACCTAGTGCCAACCATTTTCCTGCACATTTTTAAATTAGGGAATTTTTGAATAACATCTAAAAGTTATTGGTGAAAAGCTCTGTGTTTCATTCCAATTCCAATGATTTCCCAATTTGCACTCCGTCATCAGAAGGCACCACGGGATGGTCCTTTAGAACTTGAAGAGGAACACAAATTTATTCTTCCAAGCTATTTGGATGCCCTCCAATTATAAAGGCATTAGCTCTAGTTGCCACTCGCTTTATCACTTCTACATCCTCCTCCTCATTAGAATTAATTTGACAAACACTAGCCTTTCTTCCTGTCTCCCACTCCACAACCGGCCTTCCAAAACCAACTTCAAATCCTAGCAGCTCTTGAGTTTCACAAGTTTCATCTTCCACCTATTACGCCTACCCTTTCTTACCTCTGAAGCTACCTCCAATTGCCATGGTTTTACCTTTCCTACCGCTACTCCCCCAAGCAATACCCTGCTCAAACTCCCCAGTGTGTCATTTGCCTTCTCTTTATTTCAAAATTGCATGCACACCCAAGTTATATATATATAACATCATATTATATATAATTAATATTAAAAATAAATTATTATATAAATAATATTAAATATATAAAACACTCATGAACATACGTTAGCCATGATAATATGTGGTTAATAAAATAGTTTAAAGAGACATGCTTTCATTGAGATGATACTTATTTCAATCATGTATTTGATAACTAAAACAATTTGGTGGAAGCTATTGATTGTATTGAGATATGTGATATGTCACTGGACTTTATTCATGTATTTGGCTAGTCTTCTTCAATTCCATCATCAAAAATACCATGTCATCATAAAAATTTTATATTATATTTAGTTTTTTACATTTATTCATATTTTATTGCAAAACTGACAACACCTTCTCAGTGATCTCCACATAAATTGTATCCAACACATAAGGTACTACCTCAATTTTTATAGCTTCTTTTGTGAAGGCTACAACTACCATAATGAAGAGTGTTAATTATGTCAATAAAGATGTAATTTTTTATTTTGGTAAAATGAGATTTTGTAAAGTAGTTGTACCTCTCTTAAAATCCATAATCACTAACCCTATCTCACCTTTTTACATAAGGCATTACATAACAATATTTGAATATTTAATTTAATAATCTTTTAAAAAAAAAAAAAAAACAACAACAACAACTAAACTAAACTAAAAATTTCTTTTAAAAAAATCAAATTTTAACAAACATTTTGAAATAACAAATACCTTACTTAAAAATGTAAAGAACTAGACTAAAATTTTAATATTATTGAAAATTTTCAATTTAATTAAATTAAAATTTTAACTTAATTAAAAATCTTAATTCTAATGAGCTGGTACAAGAGCCAACGTGAAAGTAAAATGGGAATAGTATCATAATTAATGATATATCCATGGAGATATCATCCAATTTCCCCCCTATTATATTATAATATATAGATAATTAATAAAATATTAAAAATAAACATAAAATAGTATGTGATATTATAAAATAATAAATGCTAGTATAAAATAGGGATAAAATACCAATGAGATAAACATATCCTTAAAATATATGAAAAATTCATTTATATTAAAAAAAACTATTTAAAATTATTAGTCAATTAATTTTAAAATAAATAAATAAGTTTATACAGACTTGCTACAACTTAGATAATGTCATTATTGTGTGGGAAGGTATAAAATGGGTTTGTCATTCTAATCAGCAAGTCTTATTCATTAAGATTAATTTTTAAAAAGCTTACGATTATATTGAATGGCCATTTATCCTAGCTATGTTGCAAGCCCTCGGTTTTGGTCCCAGTTTATTGTAATTGGTTTACATGCTCTCTATTGATGCTTCAGCTCTTCTCTCCATTAATGGAGTCAACTCAGAATCTTTTGTCCTTTTTAAATCCATAAGGCAAGGTTGCCCTTGCAACCCTATATATTGTTTCTGTTGAGGGGTTCGATTATCTCCTTGTCAATGCCCAATCTCAAGGCTTTGTTTGTGGAATTTTATTGTCTGGTAAGGAATCCCTCCAACTTCTCAATGAATACTTTGCAAATGATTCCTTTCTCACTCTCATCGAGGATGAGGATAATGTTTATAATGCCATGTTATGTCTTAAGAAATTTTGTCTCAATTTTGGTTCTTTCATTCAATGACATAAAATCTAATGCTACAGACAAATCTTTCCTCCCACCACCGCCTTGGATGACACGTTTCAATTGGAAGCTACTTCAACATGATGAGATATTTAAATTCTTGGGCATCCCCTTTGCCTTCTAGGCCTCACACTCTAGACTTTGGCAATATGTAGTGGATAGGGTGGATTTTTTTAATTTATTTGATAACCAATCCCCTTTCATTGGTTGGAAAATTCCAAATTTATTCTAAAGCATTTATAACAACCTATGTGTACTACTCTTCTTGTTGGGTGCCTTTTAAGCAATTTTTCTGTAAGATTGAAAAGATTCTTCATGATTTTATTTTAGGCTAACTCCACCATTGGTAAAGGATTTCATCGAGTGCCCTGGGACTATTATTGTCTCCCTCAAGAAGTAAGTGGGATGGGCCTTATCAATGTTTCCAGGCAAGGCTTAACATTTTGTGTGAAATGGATTATCCATGCCATTGAAGGCAACAAAGCCTGGAAGGTGCTCATACATAATTATATTACCCAAGGCTCTCCTTATAGATGAGCGACTTAGAAAGGTTTGGGTTTTGCCAATCTCCTCACTCTTATAGCCACATTTAAAATTATGGGGTCTTTTGTTATCAAGAGTATATGATCAACCTAGGAGAAAGTCAAATCTTGGTTGTTATGGAATGGGACTAATTTTTAGGATGGCTTCTCTATCAATCAACACTCTATATGGTAGTCCCCCATTATTAGTAAGCATGTGGTTCCCCTCATCGAAGCTTCCTGAATCCATGCTATTAAATTCTATCGTAAGGGAATTCATATGGTGTAGGATATTTTCTACAAATCTAATTGTTTATGGCTCCCTCAGGGAGAACTTCAAAGTGAAATATAAACTTTCCTTTGTTGACAAAGAGTATATTGAGGAAATTGTGGTAGTTGTTCCTATAACTCTCTTACACAAAATCACAGTCAATTCCTCTCGTTCTTGGTAAAAAGACTGGAAGTTGTATATGGATACACCTTTCCAGAATTACACTACTTGAAAAGATTATGAATGGATGTCTCCCTGTCTGCCTATGGTCGACAAGCTCAATGAATGTTGGATCATACATTCCTCCCTTACTACTTGGAGGAGATGCTTCCAAATTATTTGGTCCACTTGTGTGGAGCCAAAGCTAGCTCATTTTAATTGATATCTTCTACACTAAAGGCTTCCTATAGGCAAATGACTTGTGCAAATGGGGGTGGCACAACCCAGATGCCCTTTTTATGGGAACTTGGAGACCATCATGTACCTCTTTTGGTATTGCCCAAAAGCCCAATGTGTATGGTCTTGGATACATGATTTCTTCTAGCCACATTGTCTGACCCCATCAGTTGGTCTCATACTCTATTGGGAGACAACCCGCAAATGTCACTATAATTCACCCAAGTCTGGCATGTTTCAGAATCAAAATTATTTTCTTGGATGTGGAAGGAATGAATATTAGTTTTATTTTCTAATAATACTGTTGATGTTGAGTTTTCTACTTATAATAAAGCTATGATTGTGTCTAATGTGATTTTGTAGATTCAAATTTAAACTAATAAGGTGGTGATGGAATTGGATTAACTTCAATGATTCCTTTGCCACTAGTGGGATGCCTCATGTGTTGTTCCTTGTGTGCACCCTTGCCACCCTGGAACTCTACTCTTCGGGGAGGTAGTGGACCTTCTCAGGGTCGTTCTTGGTGTAGTCACTCTCATAGGTGATCTTGTGCTACTAGTTCTCCTCAGAAGCGTTACTCTTCCTCCTCAACTCAACATGGAGGTTGGGGCTCTCTGTCTCTTCTTTCTCAACAAGATCAAGGGTGGGGTTCTCTGCCTCCAGCAAACTAGCACAGGTGGAAATTTTCTTCTGAGAGTCCACAGGGTGGCAGACTTCAACTCCTACAGGGTAAAAGTTTCCCCCAGAGCTTTCTAGTTATCTCACCCCAACACTCTGCACATGATAATGTTGAACAAGAGGAAGGTGAATAGGATGCCATTGGCTTTGGATGGGACCTTGTTGTTAAAAAGAAAGATCTTCCAAGCTCTTTATGGGGTGATCCTCCTAATCATGATCCTTCCTTGATTGGTCTCTTTGGTATTGTTGTTTATATATATTTTTTCGTGTACTAGAGCTTCTTCTAGATTGGGCCTAATTTATTGATTGGTTTATTTTGGCTTGTTGCCTCTAGGTTCCTTGGTGTGTCCTAGTGCAGCGTTGTGGCGTGTCTTCTATTGCCTCCTTTTTGTAAATAGTCTTATACGTTGATATAATTATGTCGAAGGCATTTACATTCACAGGCGAACATCATAAATTTGCCTCACAGTTTCAAAGACGCCACTTAGATGTTTATGTGGTTTTAGAGGGACAGTTTCTCTCGAAGGGCAGTTTTAGAAGCTGCATACCTTTTTTCTAACAGATCTGTGAGATGTCGTTCACATCATGACAGGTGGCGGTAGAGTCTATAGATCTTTACGGCATCGTTCACATCAGGACCATTGGTAGCATGGGCTCTACGGTTCCTCGTATTATCTCTGTGATATGTTCTGTGACGATAAGGCCAAATTTATTAATGTCGATGGAAAGGTGGTGCAACAATCTATATGAAGAGAGGATAAAGAGGAGTAGAATGATGTATGATAAGTTCTGAAGATAAATGTTGATGGACCTTTGGCTGCAGGCAATATCTCCCTTGATGTTTGAGAAACTGCCCCTCTTTTCCAGTCTTATACTTCACATCAGCGTAACACTTCGGAAGTACACTAGCTTTTGCTAAAAAATCACTATGGTTCTCTTTCTTTCAAGTCCATATTTTTTTATCTCTCCGAAGCACGTGAGGGAGAAGTGGAATATCTCAGGTCTCAGGTCTTAGGTCAATGAAAGAAGCATATGATGCTGCAATGTTTTATTTATGAATAGAATAGACGAAAACTAATCATAAAATCAAGATTTGAATGATTTTTATAGTTTCTTGCATCTACGGACTAAATACTAAACAATTATATTGGTAAGGACATCCATTATGTCATTTAAGCCTTTGAAAGAGTTTTGCAGCTTTTTTTGAGACGTTCAATTCAACAATATATGTGAGACCAGAAAAATAAAAAATAAATCGACCAGACATAACTTATATATGACGCTCATCATTCCTTTTAACCTTCAATTCAATTCAAATTTCCAGCCCAGTTGGTGAACATAACTTTTTCATTCCAGTCAAAACTAATATCATTTTCTCTAGTAGTAGTGCGAAAATGTCGGACTGCCAAAGCCAACCTAATTATTTACTTCTGAAAATAACTTTTATATCTCCCAACAAGAGCAGGTATCAATATTTCTGGATATGTTAGATCATTTTCAATTTTATTTTTGCTATAAATATAAACATCTTCTTTTCTCTTCAAATATAACACGGCAGAAGAATTGCTTGCCTAGCGCGTACCTGCTTATGGACAAAGCCCAAATTGAACAGAGTTAAATCTTGACTAATCCTATCAACTCCAAAAGCCTGTATATTAGAAGCATTAGTCCAGATTTAGCATGGAAAACAATATGTATTTATTCATGGTATTTCTTTATGACACTTGTTAGTTGCAATTTATAATTTAACTCATATTGCCACGATTCTGCCAAAAATACAGTGGCCCAACAATATTTATTTATATTATATAAATAATAGTTTAATAAAAATATAAATTTAAAATTTTTAATCAATATTGTGATATTTAATATAATTATTTATCATAATATGTAATATGATTATTAATAAATATGTTATGATAAAAATAGATACCATTCTATATATTATATAATTACTATATCTAATTATTAGATAATATTATATATATATAAAATATTGTTGTGTCACTTGATTTTTCCCCTCCAACTCTTTTTGGATGTTTTTTATTCGATGGCTTAATACTTCTCCAAACTTGTTTGTTGTGCACATAGATTCTTTCTTCGGATCTTCATCACCAGTTATTCACATTCCATACAAGGGAAAGCCTTTTGCTCTCCTCAAAATATACGGGGAGCAATTTTTTTTTGAAATCTACCATGTCCATGAAAAGTGCATCGTGCCATTTCTGGTTCTTGGTGTTGTCTATTAGGAAACCCAATTTTTTATTTTGATCCACTGATATTTGTGCTATCGGTCTTCTCGATTTCACTTGATAATGTAAATATAACACTACCAAGGATTAAAATTTGAATCAAACTACTAAAGATTGGTATCGGGATCAAGTGAATTAATCTTATGCTGAATACAATTCGACAACTTATTTGATTAGTCTTTGTGCCATATTTCCAGTGGAATGATAGAGGTACTGCATGACATACAAAAAGGCATGTGGCAATATTTACAATTATTTATTTTTCCAAAATTCAGTAAAAATCAATTTGTTGTTGGAGTTAAGTGGTCCATTTACTTTTTTTTATTATTAAAAACTTGTTTTTATATATACGATTAATATTATTATATAAATCAATAGAATATATTATATATTTAATTTAATATAATAAAAAAACAAATGGATCGCTTAACTCAAACAACAAATTGATTTTTAGTGAATTTTGGAAAAATAAATAATTGTAAATACTGCTATATATATACATACAAACACAACCAATCAAAGATGCTTATTCTTTATAAGCTACAAACCTTTTTGCAATGGGTGCAAGTATGTATATTTACTCACTATATTGAATTTGGGTTTGGTGTATGATATGGGCCCTCTGATGTACGGTACCACCTAAATTATCATATCATTTCCCCTCGTGATCACCACTTAGCTCACCTTAGAATATTTCACCACTTGCATGTTTTGTGTGGTTGTGTCTTTCCCCACTATTTTGTCATTGCTCAAAGTCACCATAATATATAATGTGTCCTCATCGCACAACGCATTTACACTTCGTATGAAGAAACATGCAACCTTATTTTTCATCATCGACTCCACAAGAATTATAAAAGTATCAAGGTGAGGGTAGATAATAAGGTTGTGTGTTGCTTCATATGGTGTGCTGATGAGTTGTGAAAAGAGGAGACCTTTTGTTCCACGATGAACTTGAGTAGTGGTGAAATGCAAGAAGTGAAAGATTTCAAGGTGAGTAGAGAGTGATGGTGAGAGAAAATGATATCCTACACTAGACCCAAATTTAGGGAAACTACTTGATTTATATGAATTGCACCCATTACAAAGGGGTGTGTACCTTGTAAGGTGGTGAGATCTTTGATTGCATGTTTTTTATTGTCAAGAATGAACAACAATGTCATGAGGTTGATTTAATTGTGACATGTCTCCATGCCCAATGTGCAACTCAAATCAATGTTGTAATGTCATTGATGTGGGGACAAGACATTGAAGTTCCAAAGTCTATCTTGTAGCTTTTATTCGTCTATGCTGCCAAGATATTGACAACTGTAAAAAATACAACAGGGCTAAGAACATACAAAAACACCACACTCGTAGCCATGGAAGAAAGGGCAAGGTCATACAAAACATGCAAGTGGTGAAAGAATTCACATTGCATAGGGCGACGATGATGAGAGGCAATGATAGGGTATTTTAGATGATATCAAACACCAAAGGGCTTATATCGTACACATGACTTGGGCTTCAAGGTAGTTATTTAATTTACATGATCTACACTCATTACAAAGGGGTCTATAACTTGCAGGGTGATGACATCTTCTATTGACTATTTTTTATTGTCAAGGATGGACAAAGAAGTCATGAACATTGATTTGATTATGGAATGGCTCCACGTCTAATGTGGGGGAAATACATTAAGGTTCTAGATTCTATCTTGTTGCTTTTATTTGTTAAGAACATATGGAAACACCATACTCAGACCCTTGGAATAAAAGACAGCCACAATTAGAGCCTATATTTCTAAGCATAGCAAGCATAAAATCTACGGGAGCATTGGTCATGAAAAATATGTTTTGAAAGGATTATTAAAATGAATATCAGAGTATTAATACTTAACACTTTGTGCTCAAAAAGTGATACAGGGTTAGTGATAATAAGGTTTGAGTGAGGTACAAATATCGATTCACAATCTTGAGCTTTAAAAAACCCCACACTACCAAAATTAAAAAATACATCCCTTCTTGCATAATTTACACCCTTTGGTATGGTAGTTGTAACCTACATAGAGGAAGTTATAATAGCAAGGCGGTGCCTAATTTGGGCTACATCAGATTGCCATACCACTTGGAGAGAGTATGTAAATACTGGAGGGGATTTAAACCTAGGTTTAGTAGACTACCCAAAATTGGTAGTGCTTGTGATATTGGCATCAAATCACCAAATAAAGAAAAATGAGCACTACTATTACAAATATAATGGTTTTTATTAAGTGTTATTGCGAATGAGAATGAGAAAACCTTGAAAATATTTGTATCCATATCTATTTGCAATATATGGAAACCTATATTGGTCGATTAGATTATAGAAGATGCATCTTTCATTTAAGAGGCCTTTTCTATTTTCTGTCTAATTGGTTTTGGAGTCATCTAATTAGATTTGTCTAATTATTTTTAGATTTGTAAATTAAGAAGTGGTGCATTCTCTACATTTTAAAATGAGTCGTTAAATATTTGACATCTATTTTTCATTGAGATGACCCTTGTTACAATCATGTATTGGGTAACTAAAACAATTTGATGGAAGCTAAAAATTGTATTAACATGTGTGATATGTCACTGAACTTTGTATGTGTATCTACTCAGGGTTCTTCGAGTCCATCCCATGAAATACCCTATCATTTCCCCTCACCATCACTGCCCAACCCACCTTGAAATATTTCACACATATATGACCATATATATATTTTGTAATTTCGCTGAGGGTTGTTTTCGTCTTACTACATGCAAAAATAGTGTGTGTTTTTCTATCTTTTTTCATCTATTTTTGAATCATCTTCGTCTAGTTTTGGCATTCACATATGCAGTCACCACTTTGTAACTTGTAGTCAGGGTCATTGTCTATAGTCACTGTGTTCATAATTTGTAAGTTCTATACGTGAAGGCGAAAAGTGTAGTATCCATCTACACTTTATTTGTACGAACATTTTCAACAAGCTCTCATGTTGTTTGCATCGTGTTAGAGCTCTTCCACTTACGACATTAATAATTAGACATTTTCTGATATATTTATTGATAAGTCTAAGAATGCAGAGGTACTCATGGCGTCTATCTTTCAATCCTCTGATCATCAATAAAGAAAATTGTTCCCACCATGTAGCCCCCCATTCTCTTTGATCTTCAGATTGCTCAAATTGTTTTCATCTAGCTTTTATGGTAGCCCTGTCACTTCCGCCTTGCCTAGACTCAAATTTGAGGGTTGACGTTGAGGCAAGAGGAGCAGAAGAGAGTTGGAAATTGTTGCCCTAGTGAAATGCTTGAGGTCCATTGCTTTTATATGATTTACATCCTTAACTTTTAAATCTGATTCAGCGTTAGTATTTTGCACTAGGCCCCAAAATCTTTCACCTAATTGTATCCTACTAAACAATCTTATCCGATATTACTTAGACTTTTAAGCCAACGACAAGTTATATTAATAATAAATTCTATTTTATCAAAAATAGATAAATAAAATATGAATGACATTTTCCAAAGTTTTCAAACTTTATTACATCTCAGGTCAATAAAATTTAAATGCAAGTCCTCTCCAAAACACATGGAAAATACAAGACAGTGTCACTGGGTTACTCTTTTTTTTAATTATTATATATAACTTACGTTCCTATATAAACCTACCCTGTACGCATATCTTAGCCGTTGAGTAGTTGTCACGTACAATGTGACCTTTTGAAGTGACTTTAATGGAATTTATCGCTTTCTGCACTCAGCAGTCGAGCGGTGGTCGGGTACAATGTTAAATACCTCTGACGTTGTCCAGCAGTTCAAAGCCGTATGTACATTATCATTCCAACTGTGATAAATGATGCCACCTGTCTTCAAGAATTCATTGTTTCATTTTTCATTTCGTACACCAAATTGCTAGAAGAGTTTCGGAAGCGAAGGGAGACAGTCTACGTCCCTTTCTGTATTCCGTCACTTCAAAAACGCAATGAATGAATGAATGAATGAAGGATTTTAATAACGTTCACGAGATTATAGCAGTCTATGGAACTTATCAATTGTGTACATCCTCTTCAAGACGAGATTTTAGACACAAAACGTTCCCTAAATTATTTGAATTGACTTCTTGAGATCTTCCCTTCTACAGTAAAGTTTGATCACAGATTCACCGTATCTGTGACTTAAATTTACCTTTTGAAATGAAATGACAGTTGTGGAAATTATGACAAAGTAGAGAGTTATTTTAGCTGCCGTGGGTTGGTGAGAGTCACTGAGAGCTGTGCGACCTCCACAAATGGAAGTAGACGTTAAATAGGAAAACCAAACCGAATTTATTTGTTCATTAAAATATGTAGAGCAGTACTATTGTAATCCCCCAAAAAAATTAATAGATACAACCCGCTGCAACTACTCTAAAAATAAAAAGGCACTCGCTCCAAAGGAGTCTGGCGGTACATTAAATTTAAACTTTATGCCGACAAAAACTGCTCAAGTCAGAATGAGAAGGGTAACTGTCAATATAATATTAGTTAACGGGAAACTGTCAAATACATTTTTTTTTAATCTTTTATTATAAATATTAATATTTATTATTAATATATTTCAATAATTTTTTAATAAAAAGTTATACAATTTTTCAATTTTTAATCTGGTCTGATAATTTTTTTTACCGACTAAATACAATCAAAAACTAAAAATTATATATATAGATATATAAAACAACAAACTAAACTAAACTATAGCCCATCAAATTCAAGGCGTTTTCATTCATACTATAGAAATACTTTTTAATCAAGGTCATCTAGTTCGCGGTTCCTACGTATATGCTGTAATAAGTGAAACATGTGATATTTTTTAAAGGTTATTTACATTTTCAAAATGAATGTTAAAGCGATGAACGATATCAAGATATATATCGGTAGTTGTTTTAAAGGTGTAAGTTAAGTTGGAAAGAAAGGGATATAATTTTTCCTTTCCCTTTTAGTCTTTGTAAAATAGAGTTTGTAAAATGAAAGAGTGTAAATTAAAAGTTATATTTCACTTGAAACTTATGACTATTGACTTTGTTTTATTTTTTGTGGATGAAGCGTTAAAAAATAATAATATAATATTTTTAATAGAGATGTCAATAGAAAATGAAGTGGTATTTTATTTTATACAATGTGGAATGAGTTATATATGGAGGAGATGTTTTGTTCCATGGTGAGCTTGAGCAATGGTGAAGTGGTGGGAAAAAGCAAGGTCATATGGAAAATAAAAGTAGTAAAATTTTTCCAGATGAGTTAGATGATGATCCAAGTAGAAATAACATAATATTATATCGTATTAAACAACAAAAAATAAATTAAAAATAATTCAAAAATAAATCTTAAAAAATACTTTATGATATTTTAAAAAGTTGGAAAAATGTATATATATATATATATATATATATATATATATATATATATATATATGTTTGATTAATATCAATGACAAACTCAAGATATTTAGAGGAGAGATTGGAAGTGTATGTAGCCTCTTTATGTAAAAATGTTGAACATAGTATTGTCCTTTGCTCTCTCACATATGTTAATAAAATTTGTAGCTTCTACTAAAGTGTTTTAGTGATTCGATACATGGTTTAAACATGTGTCATTTCAATGAAAATAGGTGTCAAGTACCCAATAGATCCCCATAAGAAGTAGAGAATGTACCACATGTCAATTTAGATGAATCCCTGGTATCCCTGACTAAAACCAACTTAAAAAATTGAACATGAAAAATATATATACACAATCACCAAGTCAAGGCCCTTTTCAAACCACATGACTTTGTTTTCCAGGGAAATATTTCAATGTCATCTTCTTGATTTTTTGTTACATAAATACCTTACCATCTATTGATATCACACCCCTATTTACAAACGGAACCATCAAAGAACTTCTCAATAAACTTTTAAAGAGAATAATAATCCAAGATCCATCTCAAACAACAAAATAAATAACACACAAACACAACCATAAACACAAAGCCTCAACATAAAAATTTGAACAAAGCCCAAAAAATTTATCTATCCTTAAAAAAAAAAAAATATTAATATTAAAATAAATCAATTTTTTTTTTTTCCAAAACTCCCATCCAAAAGCTATAAAAAAATCTTACATTAAAATATTTTTAATTTAAAGGGAAGAAAACAATTTTACACACCCCTAATAAATATAAAAAATAATAATATATATTATATAATATTATTATATATTTTTCACATATATAATATATAATTATTAGACCCGAAAGGGTATCCATTGCCTTCGCTTTCATTTAAGCAGGAATTAGTCTTTGCCATTCCAGCCAATCAGAGTGTCTGTTGAAAAAAACTGTGAATGTTTCCCTTAGATAAGTTGAACGCTGTTTAACTTTTCTTATAAAATAATAATATTTCCTTACACCTGATTGGTCTTAAACATTGTCATGCTATTAGCGGCTTCTATTGAATCGAGGCATGGCTATGCGCAGGTAGTAATTAGGTTAGGATGGGCAGGCCACCTGTGCGACATGCCAGCTTGCTCCAGCTCGATTTGCGCAGCCATAAAGGCACTTATCCAAGGAACCGGTCCTTATCTGACAATCTAAGACCTCCACCAGTTACTAATGTTATTTGCCGCTTCTAATTTATCTTGAGGTTGAGTTGTGTTTACGTTTTTATCTTTACCAGTGCATTTTTCACTGCAATTTATTTACGTTACCGTTGAATTCGCCTTTGTCTTCCTTTGCATATGGTTAGAAGGTACCTTCTTCTTATTCCCCACTTCCTTATTCCTTTTATGCATCTGCAGTGTGTCTGTGCCCTAAAATTTTGATTTAGTTTAAGCCGAAGCAAAAGCGATATGAATCCGAAGCTACAGTAGAATCAGAATCCCTCATCGTAAAAAACAACATTATGACAACTATAAAGAAAGAGAATGCTTCAAAAGATTTAGAGACAGGATCGTCTGCACCCATCAAACTTCTTGTTTGAAATATATCTCTGGATGCAAGGCCAGTAGTTGAATTTATTTGATATATACCCGCATATTTTTAAAGCTTCTTGCTAATTTATTTTTGGTTCCTGTACAATTTTACATTTTTTTCAAAACCCATGACTTTTTTGGCTCTTTTTTATAGGGCTTTCAGACTTTTACCCTTTAGTTCCTGGTTCGGTCTCTGTTTTCGATTTTAGGGTTACAATGTTGTTCTGTTTTTGTTGTCTTATGCTGAAAATAATTTCAATGGGCATCTCCTTGAATTTAATCCACTCCCTTAAGCCATGGAATTCAATTCTTAACCGCCTTTGTCAAAAATTTGTATACAATCAAATTGTATGCGTACCTATCAAAAATAGGAATGCTCAAATTTCTATTGTGCCTATCACAACTCTTATCATATTTATAAAAAATCTGAATACATCCAAATTCTGACTCTCTGTATCAAAATAAAATATGATTGGAGGAAAATTGCATTCATTTGTATCATGGTACTTGCAACTACGATATTTGACAAAATCCATTTTTGATTGTCCTCTGATAGATGCCCATGCCATGTTCGGAAGCTCCTATTTTCGTACATGTTGGAAGGATGCTGGTAAAGATTGTGGAGTCTGGCTTTACACTTGCCAATTGCATTTGTTTGAACTTGTATAAAGCCTTTTCAACAAACCTATTTTGTGCATATGCTACTATCATTGTGTTCCATGAGACCACATCCCTTTGAAGCATTTTATACAATAGTTCTTGTGACCCACATTTTGCATACATGTCTACCAGGGCATTTACAACTACAACATCCAACAAAAATCTTCTTTCAATTATGCTTTGATAGATGCCCATTCTTTGTTCCAAAGCTCCTATTTTGGCACATGCTGGGAGGATGCTAGTGAAGGTTGTACAGTCTGGATTTACACCTGCCAATTCCATTTGTGCAAAAGTTTCAAAAGGCCTTTTCAACAAACCTGTTTTGTGCATATTTTGCAATCATTGCAGTCCTTGAAACCGCGTCTCTTTTAGGAATTTTGTCAAACAGTTGACATGCCATGTTTATGCTTCCAAATTTTAATGCCCTATTCTAAAGCTTCAATTTTTGTATAGGGTGGGAGATGCCGGTAAAGGTTGTGGAATGTAGCTTTACACCTACCAATATCGTTCTTTTTAATTACATGAGATCACATCGCTTTGAGGCATTTTGTCAAACAGTTCTTGTTCCTTGCATCTGCTTCCACATTTTGCACACGTCTACCAAGGCACTTGCAACTACAGCATCTGAAACAAATCTGCAGGAATCGATTAAAATTTACAGTTTTCAGATTAAGTGTAAACTCTTGGTTCTAAAAACTTTGTGTTTTAAACTCTGGCATATTTAGGGATGGTTTTAATATTCCGCTAGTTTCATTGACTATTTTGGTCTCGATGCTGATAAATTTATCTATCTTTAGCTCACACGAATATTAGGAGACACAATGGAAGTGGATTAATCGATTGTTTTACCATGGATTTTATACAGTGTACCAAATAAAATTGATTGTATTTTATATCAAGATGCCAAGAAAGTATGAATAGGGAAATGCAGCTATCAAATTTCTGTAAAGTATTAAAATGAAAAAGAGGACATTGGCACCAAAATCTTCCTGGTTCCTTATGATGAGCAGGCAGTCTTGGGTTTTGGCCAGTTTTCTAGAATCCTACATTGCAACTGAAACATTACAATGACCATTGGCATTACACATTGTGTTCACAATTTAATGAACATGATGAATGCTCTGACAAGTGTTGTATCAAAGATAGATATCATAGAACATTAGAAAATCTGAAACCTGAATTGAAATTTTAAACATAAAGATCATGCAACATTCAAAAAGGTCTAAGTAAAATCACTAACCATGTATTTAGTTACATATACATAACAATGTTTCTTGTATGGTCATTGACGAGTCATTTGTTTATTTTTATCTATACTAATCTTTGCACTTTAATGTTGTGGAGCTTGACTTTCTAGACAGATTTTCAATCATCTTGACAATTGTTGAATGCTTTAACTATTGCTTCGACTTTATTTTTGCAAGCAAGACATTGCAAAGTTGAAAGTACTACTTTTTTATAACAAGCTTTGTCTATGCTATTTTCAACATTATGAAATGAAATTCATAAATGCAAATCTTAAAACAATGCAAATGCATGATGATGAAGAATTCATTTTTGTGGAAAACTACATGCCATTGACCGGAACTAGTTCTGATTGCATAGATATTGCATTGCATCGAGAAAACTTTTTTTTAGAACTAGTTTTTTAAAATACAATGTGGGCGATTATTTATTTGATGCATTTCAAGTCTTATTGCATTTTCGTTACACATCTATAGAGCTTCGTGTTGGAATAATAGAACATTTTTGAAATTAATTATAAAAAAATGATCTCGATGTATTGAAATCATTGCAATTGGAATTAGAGATTTACAATCTGCATCAAGTACATGACATAGAAACATACTTTTGTCGAATGCAAATTTCAGTAACTTCATGCATACCTATTGGTGATCATGGCCTATGGGGTGACAATTTTTATATAAATTGGCTTTCTAAAGGGTTACACATTCCCATTTGTGTTTGGTCATTGATAAAAAAGAAAAAATATTTTCACTTCAAAGAAAACATAAATTTGCCTCCTTATTGCATATTGTTTCATGATCAAAATCCAATGTCAAGTCATTATGAACTTTTGTACTATAAAAAATTGACGAAATACCAATGGCCCTTAAGACAAATCACTTTAACAAGAACATGCGCTATGTTATCTCTCTATTAGGAAACAAATGCTTTAAATATGCAATTAAGTGGACTGTCTAGAATATCGGAAAACACATCTTGTTGTGGCGATAGCATATTTAGTGTCTTATGTCATTTAGCAAACAATATTTTTGATGTGTGCTCTTTACGAAGTTATGCAGCACAGTCTTTTTGTAATGCAATTATGTTTGGAGATATAAAAACACATACTTGTTTGCAGCAAAATATAACAGACAATGTTATCAAGAACATTCCAACTATTGCAAATTGGCAAGTATACATTGTTAAAATGGCTTTGATCTATGATGAAGGTGGAATAGTAGGTGATAAGTTTTCTAGTCAATGGCTTTCATATGTTGAAGATAAAAATTTGCCTATGGTCATCGATCAATCAACATATTATTGAAATCTACAATGATGGTGCACAACCATTGTCCATATACAACATAATAGTATTTGAAACAAATACATGCCATACACATTATGAACCCTCGATAATGATTAAACATAATGACCTACAAGTACATGATTTTGCTAATCGCATAGAGACATTGAAAACTACAAATGACAAGACCACAAACAAAAAAATCGATGTCTTTGTTATAAATATTTTAAATTGCATGTGTGAAGACAAAAAACAAGAAATTTGTTAAGATTGAAACATTGGAAACTGTACATAAAAAGACCATGAACAAAATATCCATGTCTTTGCTACAAACATTGAAAATTGCACGTGTAAAGAGCATAAGAAAAAAAACTATTCGAAACTTTGATAAAAAAGCAATTTAGGTTTTTAACAAGAAAATAATTGATACTCCTATACATGTGTGTGCTCTTTGTGAGCAATTGCATTTCAAACATAATATGAAACTTTTTAATGAGGTTGAAAAAAACACATGCCAACAATTACTTGTAAATAGTAAAGCCATTTGCAAAAAAAAAAAAAAAAAAAAGGTGCAAATTGTAACCAATCATTGAAAAATGCAAGACATCCTCAATTTGTAACACCTACTAACACTAGACTAAACAGGCACCTAGATTTTGTATTTTTGCTATCAAATCTTGAAGAAAGACTTGTTTCATTGAGAATTGTATTTTCTCAAATAAGAGATCTAGGCAATAAAAAGCCACAGCTTGGACTACAAGGCCCAATATTAATGTGCCATCAGAGATTGACAAAATTAAAAAAACATTACGTAGATCAATAGGTGAAAGAACAACAATTGCCATAGCTTTAAAACAGCGATTAGAATATAGAAATGCATATCAAGAAGGGACGATTCACCCAAAATTTGTTATGCAAGCATTGCAATAACTGTGTAAAAAAAATTGTACATAGCTCATAATGTGTAAATAAATTTTGATTGTAAACCATTCATAGGTTCTAGTGTTATGGATGATGCAAATAACAATGGTACTTCCAGTGAATCTGAAACAAATAGCGATGATGAACTAAATGTGTCTTCTTACATAGATGAAATCTATTTTAATGACATTCTAGTTTATGGCTTTACAGATTCAACATGCATTGTTGCATTACAAGACAAGGTGATTGTAATAGCACCAGCGGAAGAAAATCACCCCCTTGGAATTTTTAAAGCCAAATACTCAGAAGAAATGAACTTTTCAACATTTTTATTTGGTAATGCTCGTGATGAAGATGTAATGTCAAGATTTAGTTACTAAAAAATTGCACAATGGGAATTGTTACATGCTAATTGACAATTTTGATATTATCTTACCAATTTGTTCTTTAAGGCAATAAAAATAGTCATAGATCAAGTTGGAAAGACTATGTGAGTTCGAATTAAAAAATGTTAGTTAAAGGGAATAAAACTTTTAGCAAAAGATGTCAAATACAAATCAAATATAGAAAAATTGCTTAAATCAAAAATTAGATATGTAGATATCAAAAAGATACTTATTTCCTCTGATTATATTCAAGGACTCAAAAAAAATGTTTTTGCTATGATATGCCAATTAGGACCACCATTTTTCTTGACTTTTAGTAGTGTCGAATATTGTTGGCAACCATTGATGAATGCAGTAAAGAAATTGTATCTAAAATATAACAAAAAAAAGGTTCTACACTTAATAAAGTCAATAAATCAAATAATGATTCATTTCTTGTGAAAATAGATCCATTTACATGTACACATTATTATAGGCACTGCATCAATGCATGGAGATAAATGTTATGCAATGATGAATTGTTGTTAGGAAAAGTCACAAATTATTTTTGTGTAACAGAGTTTCAGCATAGAAAATACTCATGATCATTGGTTAGTATGGGTAAAAGAAGCACCGGTATTGGAAAGGTACAAACCTCAATAATTATACATTGTATAGACAAGTACATAACTTGTGATACTAATGTTCTAGAACAAGACAACTAGATTGTAATACACTATCATACTAGTAGTTGCGAAAAAAAGAAGGGAAAAAATTGTAGATATAAATCTCCACAACTACCAATGCAAATCACAACAATATTTAAACCTTTTGAAGACAAATATGAAACTGTAGAAATAACATTAAACCAAATTTATTTGCTACTAAACACAAAATGATATACTATTTTTGATGATTTTGACACTTTCTTACAAGACCTTGGCATGGATATGTCTCTGTACATATCAACAATACAAAGCACAATAAAACAACTTACCATTTTCTTTTCACATAAACCATCACATATCTGGAGCAATAGTTTCATACGAAACATGTCATATTTATGGCAACCCAATACAAATGCACAATTCATATTGAATGCATATGCGACAACAACATATTGTAGCTCATGCATGACAAAGGGGAATTCAAAAGTCACACATGCTTTTAAGCAAATAGGAAAACCTGCAACAACAAATATAGATTCCAATCAGATGTTGCATAGACTTGGAAATGCAATGTTAAAATATCAACAAATGCTTACACAACACACTATTCATATGGTGTTATCATTGCCACTTAATCATTGTTCAAGGACATGCACTTTTATAAATACATCTTGCCTTGATGATCGTACTTTTATTTTAAAGCCACCAATTGCTGTTAGGAATGAATCAGATGAATTTGAAAATGTAGTATGCCAATCTTTTATAGACTATTACATTGCACGTCCTATTGACATTGACCATGTTTGTTTAGCTGAATTTGTTTCTGAGTATAGGAAAAATGGAAAGCCATTGAAAAGAAAAGAAATATATGTGATACGCTTTGTAAATTATAACAAACATATTGACATTTAAAACTATTTCCATGAGTGGTTATTGCTATATATAATGTTTGGAAAAGCTAAAAATAGTTTGAAACAAGGCTTACAAACATGGAAGCAAGCATATAATTTGCAAAGCAATGCCATAAAATTGAACGAGTCCAAGTTCAACTATGACATAAACTCTGTTTGGGGGAACATGGAACATGCTACTCGCCAACTTGAACTTGATATTGAAAATACATTTGATACTAGATTTCATTCAACAGAAACCACAAATATGCAAGAAGACTATGATTTACAAATGGATTTTCCATTGTCAAGATTTATATCGAACAAGCAAAGTTCAAAACTATTTGACATTGGACATCGCCCATTCATTTTCAAAAATTTAGAATACTATACAAATAGACCTATGTTAAACAAGGAGCAACAAGCAATTGTTAAAGACATTGCCTATAAAAAATGCATAAACAAAAACAAACCATTGTACTTGTTTTTGATATGAGGTGCACGTACAGGGAAGATTTTTACAGCAAAAACTATATTTGAGATGTTGGTTCATTTTTATTATCAAATTATTGATAGTGATCTGTATAAGCCAAAATGTCTCATTCTTGCATACACAGGGAAGGTTGCATAAAATGCAGGAGACAACATTGTATTTTTCATTTTTATTGTCGTTTAACAAATTAGAATTAAATATTTTGAACAATGAACGTCTTGATGTGCTATCCCAATGATATAACTAGTTACACATAGTACTGATTGACGAAATATCACTTGTAGGAGCAAGAATGTTATACTACATTGATATGCGCTTGCGTGACATAATGCGTCTGCCAACTATGTACTTTGGCAATGTTGACATGGCTTTTGTGGTTACTTTTATCAAGTTCAACCTATAAACGATTGTAAAATTTTTGAACGCCCAAAAATGAACAATGAACAAATTCCTTATTCATTTTGGGAAGAAAACATAAAATGCTATCAACTTCATCAAACAATGCATCAAAAGGATGAGATCTTTGTGTCTATACTAAACAGAATACGCACATGCTCCCATACAAACAATGACATTGCATATCTTAACAATAAATGTTTACGTCCGGCACCAAATGATCCTTTGTTTCCATCTTTTTGACTTGAATAGTGATGTTCAAGCATATAATAACAAAATGCTAGCACTTGTTCAACATGAAGAAATTTTTATCCACACAATAGACAAAGAAAACGATATGTATAATGAAAATCAAGCATATGCCAAAGCTATATGTCTACCCAAAAAAATCATTTTGAAGCCCAATATGTTAGTTGAACTTTTTACTAGAAATTATGATATGTAAGATGGCCTTGTCAATGGTTTAGATGGTGTATTTAAACTTTACACCAAAACAAATGGCATTGACATTATTTGGATAAAATTTAATGATGACAAGATTGGACATTCGCAAAGAATTTTTTGTTTCATTTATTCCAAAGCAATGTTGATTCCAATTGGACTCCTAATTTTCCAGTTTCAAGGCCAATACACATACCCAATTACAAAAAGAATAAAAATAAGGGCCCAGTTTTCAATACAATCAGCTTGTGCTTGTAATATACACAGATCCCAAGGCCTTACCTTGGAAGGAGTTGCATTCAAACCACTTGGTGTAGCAAAACATGGATTGGCATATTCAACTATTTCTCGCGTAAAAACCATTGACTCATTATATTTGCCAAGTCCACGTTTATACAAAAACTTTAGAATTAAAAACAAAATTTCCATTGAAATGTCATGATTAGAATCGAATTCTCAATGGGTGTTAAAACATAGCCTTATTTCAAATACATCTGTTTCATCTATTATTATATGTTCATTAAACACTCATAGTCTTCGCTCACATCTTGAAGACATTATCAATGATCATGACTTGATGAGATGCGATATACTATGCTTACAAGAAACATTTATTGCATTTAACAATTGCACTAGTCGTATCCCAAATTTCATGGCTTGTAATTCAGTACACAATGTGCATGGTATACTGATATATGCCTAGAGACATGTTATTACCTCAAATCCAATGCAATACAACACAAATTAGGGAGAAACATTAACAATAGATGTCACGATCCATGGGCATGAATTTACAATTGTTAATATCTATGCATCTTCGTCCACCTCTGTCATCGATATTATACATGTTATTGAAAAGACATTGTCAAATGCAAACACATTTAATGAAATCTACATATTAAGAGGTTTTAACATTGACATGTCCACTTCTAACAAATCATCAATGTTACTTGAAAAACGTATGTCAATTTGTAATGTGCATTTTTTGCCATGTAGACAAAATCAATATCCAAACAAAATCATAGACCATGTTTGGTCAAATAATTCAAAAAAAAATAAAATAAAAATCATAACAATAGAAACATATTGGGCTAATCACAATGCCATTTGTGTGATCATAGACAAGAACGATTAATCATTAGCATTAAGAAGAAAAAAAGCACTGTTATTACTTTTGTTCATAGTCTATTGATTATACAAATTTAAAGTTCATTGACTACATCCATCCAAATAAGAAATTAATAAAAAAATGTTATTTCAGAAAACAAGCCAAATCAATGGATTCAACAAAAAATACTATCAAGGACAAAAAAACCATTGAACAAGCAGTACCAGAAATGTCCAAGAGTAACGAAACAATGTCTCCTCAACAACAACTATAAAAATGGTAAATATGAAACCACATTTAATTACTTGTATTGCTCATCAAATTCTAGTATTTCAAAAAAATTGAAAACATGCAAAACTGTTACATCCTTGTTACAACATTTTCTATATTTTTTTTCCTTTATTTTCAGCATAAGAACAGAACCAACTTCTTTATGTACAATACTAGACATTTGTGCTGGCAAAATTGTTACTATTTTTGAAGGAGATATTTTGACTATTTATGGTCCTGCTCATATCACAAATTCAGATTCTCCAATTAAAACAAATATATTGCATGTTGACTTGGTTGATGTTCATGGTCAAATGACTATAACAATCAATATTAGCAACAAATTGATACAAAAATATGAAACATACATTGTTGTAGGCAAAAGCATTCAAATTTTAGACTTTTTGATCAAAGAAAAATAAAATATAAAAGAGGGGACGCTACCTTCTGTATTTTGCTAACTGTAAAATCAAGCATAGAAAACATTCCTACAGTTTGTAAGAAAATAAAACTCACCCCTGACAATGCAATTGTTGATGTTGTGGACTTAAATGATTCATACTTAGTTGGGTCATTTGGAGCTTTGATTACAAGCTACCAACAAACGAATACACAATTTACTTTACATGTCAAAGATGAAGAAACAAAATATAACATTGCAATTGTAAGCCTATTTCTCTTCTCAAATTTATTTTCCTTTCAAAAAGTTTTTTCTTTATTTATAAATTAAATACAACTATTTGTTTTTTAGATTCAGTTCAATGAACAACATCAACAATTCTGCCATGAGATACAAGCTCAACTAATGTCAAAAAAAAACCAACATACATTTTCAAGAACATTGTTCACAAAGGTCCAAAAGGATCTCACACTTTTCGAGCAAATTCTGCATCTTTCATTGAACCTTTGACTGATGAATGCACCATGAAACATTTGCAAACAATAACAACAACAAACATTGAGACCAGTATCAATATTCTTACTTCTTACTTTCCTTGCTAGCAACAATTCCAAGTTATATTTATCCTACTTATTTAATGCTAACATCAATAGGCCACATGGATACTAAAGCCAAAGAGTATTTACTTAGCTCCCGTTGAATCAATATGTAATTCTTGTAAGCATGCAATTACAGTAATGAATGTTCATGGCAATGATTTACTAAATTGTGCAAACTGCACTCCAAATTCAGGGGTTTCCTACACATGCAATATCCATACCAAAGATGTAAAAATGGAATGCATATTTCATGAATCAATGGTTTAGACTTTTGTACCAGAACTAATGTCAATTTCATTTCAACAATACAAACAAGACATTTCAACAACTATGTTTTTACTATGCAAATTCCAAGTAAATGACACATTCCCAATTGCAATGGACAATATCATTTCTGAAATTTAAAAAGAATGAATCATGATTTGAAATCAATGGGTACGTTACAATTTTGTTTCTGAAATTAAAAAAGAATGCATCATGATTTGAAATCGATGGGTACATTATAGTTTTGCATTCCATCAATGTTTCATAGTTTTAAATAACTATTTATGCATTTTACTGATACATGTCTTTATTACTTTGTTTTTTCTTGACTTTAGGACACATCCATGTTTTGAAGACAGTGCAACAACACTTTTTGCAATTTGCTAATCTACTTGCATTGTCCAAGTCATTACATATTTAAAGTATTTTTGTTTTTTATAATGACCAGACATTTCCAATTGTAATAGTTACATTGCTACATGTTATCTTTGAAAGGCCATGCTCTTTTCAAAAGAAAGACCATGCAATTTTTGAAACACGATAAATATGTAAATATCAAAAATAATATATCTTACATCACTATTGCTCCATGAATCCAATTAATGCTTTCAATTTATTTTCTGGTATACAACCCGCGATGTAGATTTCTAACTCATCTTTTGCACTATTTTCTATTCCAATTTTGATCACATACACTATACTGATAATCTTTTCATGTATAAACTAATAATATAAACTAATTTTCTTAGTGGACCCATCCTTACATGTATATGCATTTGGCACAATAGGTTTGTATAGATTTTACTCTATCATCTTAATTGCCTTTTTATGTGCTTTGATTGGCTAAAAGGTTGACATTGATTTTGCTATTCAGCGTACATCTTTTACTTTTTACAATAAATAGAATCTCATAATAAATTTTCCTCATTTTATTCAGTTCAGAAAACTCAATTTCTATACTGGAGAATGGATTGCAACATTTGTAGGTGTTGCTTCTAACTTCCTATTCTTTGATAGCATTAAAGTGTTTAATATGTTAATGACACTGATAAATGAAATTAAGAGCAATGTCTATCTTGGTGTTACTTTTCAGAGGCTGCCTTCAAGACTAGGATTGGAGACAAACATGCATGTCAACTCCAAACAAAGTATTTAAGTGAGATTTAAAAATATATAGTTATAGTTTCAGATTTTATTGATATTCTCAATACATTACATTTTAAAATTTGAAATTAGACATGGATTAGTAGTATATGATACTCAAACTAAAGATCAAAGCAAGGAAAGGCGAGTTGGTTTTGGTATACGAATCTCTACCAAATGGAATCCTGGCCAGGGATTTGTTCGAGGAGCAAAAACTTACTACTACTGATCTTCAGCGAGATCAGAGGCACAATATTGCTTGTGACATGACCTTGACTCTTGTTTATCTTCACAAGGATATGCATGTGTCTTTGCACTCATGAACTTTAACTTCAAATTAGCATTCAAGTATATTTTTTTGGTTTTCGCACCAAATAAAATGCCATTATTGACTATGTTCATTGTTGCAGGGTTGTCATGGGCGCATAGCTACACCACAACCTCAAATTGGGTAACCTGAACTTTAACTAGGATTTATCCCTGGTTTTGGTGGTAAGTTCATATGGATTTGGTGAATTGAAAAATTGTTATCACTTTAGTATAGAAAACATGTTCATATAAACTTACATAGGTAATCCAATATTATTTATAAATGATCCCCATTAGGGCCATGTAATTTTTCAATAACAAAGATATGATGTGATATGTTTTGTCAAAATATTTTTGAAGCAACAAAATTTGCGAATCCAAAATTGAAAAATAAAACCATCTATCCCTACACCATGAAGATGAACATAGTTCAATTTAAAGTTATATTCTGCATCATTGGAAAGTCATTCGTTATCAAGTACAAGTCTATTGACAAAAATGAACTGAATCAGATAAATCAAAATTAAATTTTGTTTCATAGCCTTTTGACCTACCCTACAAATTGCCAAATGAATGAAATAGTAACCCATAAAAGATGAGACAAGTAGATTCCAGAGATTTGAACAAGAAGTGACGATGCTGATTTTGTTGTTTCTGCTCCTAAGCTTGCATCTATTATGATTCAAGGTTTTGTATAGAGTTTTCAGTATTACAAGTTGGAGTCATCTCTAGGAAATAAAGTTCTTTCAAAAGAATCATTAAATTTGCCCTTGCTGTCACCCATCAAATGTTTGCTTCTTAATATCATCCAAGCTAATAATTTCTAGCTCCTGATAAACTTGTCTTCTTCGCTGTGGTATCACGATAGGGAAATCTAAATCTGGGTATGGGTTGCTTAGTTACAGCAACATCTCTTAGTATAAATCTGGGTCAAGACTGGAAATAGGACTAAGGATGATTCTCTTTTTTAGATCTGCAGTTGTTAGCTCACAATGTCAGTGGGTCTCTTGTTGTCGTCAAGACCCAAGTTCAAGCCTAAAAGGATCCGTTTCAGAATGCTGTCAAAATTATTAACTAGCTATCAAAGGAACCTAATATGGTAAGTCTCAAATTTATAAGTAAAATGCAATTTTTACAGAGAAGAAAAAACATCTTGCTCTGGAATTAATTCTTCTGTTGTTATGCAGGTGAGATCATTGGTAGTAGGTCACATATCGCTCATATTGGAGAGTCTAGTTAAATTAGTTTGACACAAACACACAAAACTTGACATGTTTATTGAATACAACATGAAGATGAATATAGTGCAATTTAAAGTTGTATTCTACATCATTGGAAAATCATTCGTTATCAAGTACAAGTCTATTGAAGGAATGAGGCAGATCCTTTAATTCAACTAATTCAGTCACTCTAGAGAATTCTATGAGAATTCTTGCCTCTACAGCTGCCATGATGGATAGTGAAGCAGTAAAGGATATCAAGAATCTAAAACAAAAAACTGTTGAAAGTTCTACATTTACATGGAATCAATTTGTTCAAGTGCACTCCTTAGAAATGGGATGGAATGTTCTAAGACAAAGTATTAATCAAGCGATAAAGTATCTATCTGTACGTGTATCATTTTCTTTTAGACCAATTTTGTACTCTGTGAGCCTCTTATCCGTTCTGATAGTAACACAACTAGCACCCATTCATAGCCCTAAAATGATTCAAGGTTTTGTATAGAGTTGTGAGTATTGCAACTTTGAGTCATCTCCAGGAAATAAAGTTCTTTCAAAATCATACCATTGGAACATTATGCTATCAACTACCCATCTTAAATAAATATATATTTTTAAAATTTATTCATCCACTGAATCTACCCTTTGCCTCCCGCAGGGTCTTGGTGCTTTACGCACTTGTATTATTACATAGTAATTATATAGTAACATAATAATACGATATATTGTATATTAATTATATAATATAATTAAATATTATGTATTATATATTATAAGACATTTATTATATTTATTATGATTATAGATATAAAATTGTAATATATAATATATGATTAAGTAATAAGAATATAAATATAAAAATATTATATTTATGTTTTTATTAAATTAACATATGGGTGTATGTATAGAGTCGGGGATTTCGTAGATATATCACGTAATGCATATGCATAATGAATATATTACGTACACATTATATTTATAATACGTGCACGTTATTTGAATTTTAGGCTCAGGACTAGAAAACCATAACGCATACATATTATAAACGTTAAAAAACTTTTTAAAAATCTATCAGAGCATTATAACTTATCATTTGCATTTTTCCTTTGAGCTCTCTTATCCATCACGTGATCATATTTTGCTCTACTAGTTGTGTTGCCACATGATCTTCATTGAAAAGCCGAAAACCTCACCTCGTTGATGATGCTGTCACGGAGAGGAGGTAAGCGATAAAAAAACTAAACCTAAAAATGTAAATTTATATATATTTTTTATTTATATTATTTGATTGATAAATTATTATTTTTAAATAGGTCCTTCCAGTGCAAGAGGCCACCCTGCTAACCCTCCTCCTAACCCTTCGACTAACCCTCTTATCCCTCCTACAATTCCACAAGTTCCCCCTAGTAGTCAGAAGGATATAGCTTCACATATAGTGGAAAACAAAATAAAAAATGAGCAACTAATTAGGAGAATAAGGGACCCCACTTCCATCAACACCCACTACACCTATCTATCCAATACCCTATAGTTGATATTAGGTCAAATTGACTCAGTAATGAGTCAATCTGACAAATGGACATCGTATAGGGATACATGTAGGGCTTACTTTGTTGATAAATTGTCATCATACGAAGTGAAGAACAAATAAATAACAAAAGATAAAATTTGTGACCTATTCATTGACCCAGCCACCAATGCACCATTTCCACTTATTACTAAATGTTTTTCTATTCATCAATGCTAACATAACTTGATTAAAGCCAATTTTTAGGATCAATGTTGGATGGCGTTTGATTATCCAACATGTAACAACTAAGAGGTCCCATTATATTTTTTGAAGAAACTCTGTTGTGCTTGAAAAGAAACAAGTGATCTTAACTAGAAATAACACTAAATGGTTAAATACTAATGTTAAATTCCTAAAAATTGATTCAAAAAATAAGTTGAAAGTTTGTGATAAAATAGAAACTCCAAAAATGGGAATTGGGTATAGACTGATGGGTCAAATTAGCTTATTGTTATAAAAATGGACACATAGTGATCGTCAATGGTTAGGTGTGACTGTTGGTGGTTACTATGGAATTTGATTTGGGAAAATAACTCTATTGGGGAGAGTTATAGAGAGGTTCTAGAGGCGGTGTTTGGGTTGAACATTGGTTATGAGAGAGAAATTAGTTCTTAGAGGTATCTGGTTTAGATATTGGGTGTAATAATGGTTTATTAGTGATCTAGTGTAGAGGGTGAAGTGTCTAGATTTGCAGAACTCCAACATAGGGAATGAAGTATAGAGAATGGGAATGACACAATAAATAAAAGATAGTTACTTAATCTTGATGAAAAACATAGATACTTAGCTTTTAGGTGTTGCTGGTCTAGGAGAATGCTGAAGTGGGATGAAAGCAGTTTTGGATCCTGGAATAGTTTTGGTAGAGTAATGGTGCCTTGGCTCTTGATAATGAGTTACAAAATTAACTTAAGTCTCTAGCCTGGTTCCTCATTCACTAGCAAACTTTTGATTCACTTGGAAATAAGAATATCTTACACAAGAGTGATTGTAACTCCCTGGCAATTTTTTTTGTCTAGGATTATGTAACCACTAGTGATCTTATTCAACTACCACCGGTTGAGGGGTGATTGCTAACGATTATGGGTAAATGGTCAAAATCAGCTAAAATTAGCCAATTTCACTAATGATGGGTTGTTAGGAGGTTTAAGAAATAGTCTGAGGTTAACAAAGAGTTCATTGGGACATGTGAGGAATAAGTCTTAGGTAGTTAAAGCATTAAATGGTAAAGTAGAAATGGTCTTCAGGATAGTGTTAATTAGTTAACCATTAGTTTGGGTAGGTGAGGTGTCAATGAACAAGCCATGGGTTACAAATAGACATTATTTAATTAATTAACTTAATTATTTTAGACAAAAGGGTAAATGGGTAGGTTTAAGGATTTTAATAGATAATCCTAACCCAAGGGGGGCAAAGGGTGTGAAGAAGCTGACTAGAATTGTGTTGTGTAGTTTTTGAGTGTCTACATTTTATCCCTTTTTGTTGCATAGTTTGCATCCTCAAGCTACAAAATAAAATCAATAGGTGCGATGGCAAGTTGGATGGATGCCCTAAGTATGGGAGGAGGTGTTCCCCCTCAAACCAGGATGCGAAAAGTTGAAAATGAAGTTAGATGTGGGTTTGACAAGTGGAAATGGGTTGAAAAATGGGCAGGAGGGTACAAATAGGTCACTACAAGTAAGACAAGTGACAAGTGAACTAGGCCACTGCATGTAGGCATGGAGAATATGGGTATCCTCATAAACATAAGTCATAAAAGCAAAGGTCATCATGTTATTAGGGGCCTAAAAAGTGGGTGATCTTGAGAACACAAAAAAGGTGGTAGGTGCCAAAAGTGCCAAACAGGCTCAATCGAGGGTAGTCGTAAGTTCAACATTAAAAAAGGGTCGATGTTGAGAGTAATAATGAAAAATGTGGTAAGGGTCATGAAAATAATATGGAGGTTGATGACAACACAAGGTGGTGTCATCACAAAAGGATACAAAAAAGGGGTATGAATGACCTAAAGGTGGCTAGGTAGGTAAATGGAAAGTTGGACTAGGGTGTGTCTTTGGGAAAAATGATAGGATGGGGTGACAAAACCCTTGAATTAATGATCATTGATGGTTAGGGTCGATTGCTGGTGGTTATAGAGATCATCAGTGATCACAAGGAAACCCTAAAAAAATGACCATAAAAGGGTCACATTAGGTCTATTTTTGGTTATTTATAATTTGACCCATGATGTTTCTATTTATTGTATGAAAAAATGATAGTGAGGTGCTCCTGATGAGATGAGTGAGGTGGGTTGAATGATGTTAGATTGTGTGTTTGACTAATGAGATGAAGGTTTACCTAGGTATAGAGGAGAGACATGGGCCAGAACAAACACAAATATGCAACATTGTAGAGGTAGAGCTCGAGGTCGAGCAGTGGCAGTGATATCAAGGGATTCATCATAGCATCAAACATGTAATAAGGTAAGGGATACATTGATTGTATTATTATTATTTGGGTTTTGCTTGGTGGGCCAGTTGTGTAAAAAAATGGGGTTTACAATATGGAGAGGGAGAATTGGGTAGAGGGGGGAAATTATTTATAAGAATGAAGGGTAACGAGAAATAGATTAGGTGTAGGCTAAAATTATGTTTTTATTAAGGTTTTGAGTGGTTTATGGTTGGACCTAGGGTTTTCAGGTCATCGACAGTCTCTACATAGTGACCATTGATGATCGCTATCAATTATTATCAGTCAATAGGTGATTGTCAAATGGTCAATATGTGGATCATTGATAGTTCATGACCTAAATTATCAGTGGTTGAGGGTTACTCAGCCATGGTTTCATAAGGAACCATTGCCAATTGATACTCAACTGTTGGTGGTTGGTATCAATTTTGGAAATGGCATAAAGCAGGAATAAAAGTGGGTTAAGGGTTGGGTTAGGGATAAAATATAGAGTTTTAAGGGTAAGGGGTGTAGAATGAGGTGCGTACTTGGGTAGGGGGTAGGATTAATAGGTAAAGGACATAGGCTAAGTTGAAAGGATTAAACTAAGGTATACATTTAACCTTGCAGGTGAGGGAGCAACTGTAGATGAGGGACTAAGTACCTCAGCTCCTAGAGGAGGTAAGTAGGGATATGACACCATAAAAGTGGGAACATATGATAATAGTGGGCCTAGGTAGCATGAGGTTCTATCAGTACGTGCTAAGAGACATTTCTATGTTGGTAGCCCTCATCAAGAGATGGGACCCTACTACCAACTTTTATTATTGCCGACTAGGGAGATTACTATTTTGTTAGAGGATATATAGTGGATTTTGAGGCTACTAATATGGGGTGAGCTGATAGAGCATATAAAAAATGAAGAGAGAGATGCATATATGGATTAATTATTTATATAGGGCTTCATTCATGTGAGGTGGCACATTGGAGGATTCCATTATGCATCTCTATAACACAGAGATAGGGGAGGGAGATGACTTGTTACGATTATGATGATAGTCATGATGTAATACACACTACCAAACTCTAGTAGTGGCTGATTCCCCTTTATTTTTCTAGGCATTCTTGTAGACATGATGATAGATCAAATAGTGTTTGCATGGGCCCTGGTTTTACTAGTGCATATCTATCGAGAGATCTGGGGATACTTGGTACATATATGGCATTAGCATTGGCTTTGTGTTATACTAATGGGCATATGAGCACATTAGGGCATTATAACCATGTGGATTACCATGGAAGACATGGGACTAAGGGGATTTTAGAGTTGGATTCATGAGTTGGAGAGGTGACTACACACTTAGAGCACCAGGGGGAGCGGCATGAGATCTAGAGTGGTATAGGGATAGGTTGGAAGCACTAGTTTATGGGGAGGTTATCTAGAGGTCGCATACTAGATTATCAACATGGGCAAGTTATGCTAGGAAGACCTTGTCACTGTAGAGTTACAAGTGGATTTATCGGAGATGTGAGCATGAGGTAGAGATTATCCATTTAATAAGGTGAGGAAATAGTTTGAGTTAGTTCAAGATGTTCTAGGTACTTTCCTAAGGTACAAGAGAGAGGATTTCAAGGCACCACTACCTCCTCCAGAGCTTGTGGAGATAGATATTAACCATGAGTTACTACCAATGGTGGTAGATATTGATGATGTAGGTGTGATGCATGATTACCTTATATGGTTTCAGGGTTAATATATAGCATCAATGTTTGGGGGAGATAGTGTACAATAGGCTCCTAATGTAGACATGGTGAAGGGGATGGGGACCAGATGGATGTGGATGCCCCTAAGAGGTAGGCACTCACCATAGAGAGAGATCAGGCAAGGGAAACACTAGTCATAACACATGAAGCTCTAGAAATGATGACTATAGAGAGAGATATGACATAGGTCCAGGTGGTTAGCGTTACGTAGGAGAGGGATACATCATGAGTGCAACTAGCCTTGGTTACACAAAAGAGGGATGCCCTAAGATAGGTAGGTGGGTAGGCACATACACCTATAGAACCATCGAGGACCACCCCTGTGGTGAGGTATGTGGCCATGGTCAAGGAGCTTAGATACTACAAGACACTAGTCTTTAAACAACTTCTAGATGAGCCTCGATATGTTGAGTACTATGTAGTAGTTACTAGGGGAGATAACAATACCACATTAGGTCAGTGGGTAGCATCGATGGATGCATAGACTTATCCTGAAGATGGACATGATCTAAGAGGCAGTGGTGCCCCATGACCTTAGAATCTTATGAGACTCTCTATTTTGATGTATTATATGATTTTGATACTGGCTTGCAATTTGATGCTATGAGATGTACACATTTTTGTGAGAGACATGGACATTATTATTATACATGATTATTAATGATTATGAGCTCATTGATGTGACTCTGGGTTATGGATGTTGTTTATGGTTATGATTAGTTATTTTATGTTCATGATGTGATGATGTTCGTTATGATATGATCATGATGTTATGATTAACATTTATCTTATTAGTATATACATGCTTAATTAGATGTTATAAATGTGGATGTTTTAAATGAATGAATCTATGTTCTCCTTTATCTAGATAGACATGTGATGGATAACATATGTGATGACTCATTTATTTTATAAATGGCTATAAATGTGATAAATGATGATGATTAATGAGATGTGATTGGTTACTTAGATAAATGAGATGATTGTTGATATATGAGATGGTTAATTTATTAAAACAAAATTATAGTTAAAACACTTAAATAAATAACGTAAAAGCAAATCACTAAACAAAACATAAAATGTTTATTTAAATGGTGTTTAATGAAATTCATTTATTTAGATGAAGGTTGATTAATCTTAAAAACACATAGATTAAGTTTGGATAGCAAAACCATATGTGAGAAAAGACAAGAAAAGATAAAACAATCAAAAGACAAATGTCTTAATGAATGTAGCAAGAAGTAGGTATGAGAAAGAAGGAGACAAAAGGAAGTTAGATCAGTTTATGAACATAAGCCCTTCATATGATTTGCATCAACATTCGTTGGTTGGTTAAAAAGTTTCTTAATCATACAGTGTTAAGTAAGCTTAAAATCCCTTGTTTTACAGAGGGTATAAAGGGGAGATGGATGATAAAGGAACCTTCATGTGAGGTTAGTTTGCCTCTTCAGTAGGTTGCCAAAGAGCTAATATAAACAAATCTATGTCATAAATGATGTAGACTGATCGATGAGGGAAGTTTACTCATAATATGATTATGGTATATAAATTTTGATAATGGGTTTTTTGATATTTTGCTATTGCTTTGAGAGGCTTAGGGAAGCCGATTAATATGAGAAGCCTCCAAGAAATTGCTTGCTTATAAAAATACTTATACTTAGCCATCCTTCAAGGGAAAGGTATAATATTTTTGAGACTTGTATTAGGATTTTTTATAGCTGTCCTTTAAGGGAGCAATCTACCTTATATGAATCAATTTTGATTGGTTTTGGTAGCTGTCCGTCAAAGGAGCGGTCTGCAAATGCTAGGAATGACCGATAGGATATATATATATATATATTTTTGCTATTTAGACATAGACTTGCTTATATAGGCTTAAAGCTTACCTTTATGAAGGTAAAAATAAAGTACAAAAAGGTTAAAATAGTGGGTGAGAGGATTCTCTAAGAGACAACCATGGGATTCCATCCCAACAGGGACAAAAAGTATCCATGGGATTCATGCCATGGGTAGAGCCACTGTATCCATATTTAGGATTAAGCCTATGACTATGATGGAGAATCACATGATTTTGTGATTTAAATGATTGTCCTCAAAGTGAGGGGATAAAGGTGAAAATATTGTAAAATAAGGGATGAGCTTAAGTTAGATATAAGGTGAGTTTGATCTTATTTAACAAAATAAAGGATTCAGATGCAAAGCATTGAGAGGCTCAGGTTCTAGTTTCCCTTAAAGAGAGGATAAATGGTAAGCTTTTGATCCATACTTATGTGTAATGATATAAGGTCCAATCCAAATGAAAACAAACTTGTCCCATTTATTTTGCTCCATATTGGTTACATGTTGATTCTCCTTTAAGATGAGGTCCCCAATATTTAATTCTTGTTCTCTTAGGTTTTTTTTTTATAGGAATGCTTGATTTGCTCTTGATAGACATGAATATGGTTAAGCGCATCTAAATGACACTTGTCAAGTAACTCAAGTTGGGCTAAACATTCCTGATGATAATCACCTTTGAAAATGACATCTTGTAGGGATATACAGAGAGAAGGAATTTGGACTTTGAGAGGCAAGATAACCTTTACTCCAAAGACAAGAGAGAAAGGGGTAGCACCTGTAGGGGTTTAAATGCTCGTATGATTGGCCCATAAGGTGAATGGGATGTGTAAATGCCAATCCTGACCAAATGCATTAACCATTTTAGTTAGCATTTTGTTAAGGGTTTTTTTAGAAGTTTCAGCCTGTCCATTAGCTTGTGGATGATAAGGCGAGGACAAACTTAACTTAATGCCAAATACATCACAAAGACCTTAGACTTTTTGATTTTTAAAAGATTTACCATTATCAGTGATTATTTTATGAGGAACACTGAAACAAAAAATAATGTGATGGTTAATAAAATCAATAATTTTTTTGGCTTTGGTTATAATAAGAGGAATAGCCTCCACCCATTTGGTGAAATATTTAGTCACAATGATGATATAATTATGTCACTACGAAGAGTGGGGGTTAATGTGATATCCCCTTCAAATAGGGAATATGGAAACACATAAAGCTCTGATACCACTGTAATATCCCTTCGAATACCAAAACAAAAGCTCTAAATTGCTTATCTGTATTTCTAAAAAATATCTTCAAATAGATAAATAAATCACAGTATAATCTCTTATTTATTTTCTCATATGCTTACAATAGAGGTCCTCTGTCAAGTATATAAAGAATATTGAAAGTACAGCCTGAATGTTCCACAAACTAGGAAAGAAATCTGGATTCTGGTATGTCTCAGCCTTCTGTGTCAAAAACACAGTCACCGACGTCGGTTATACTACCGTCATCGGTCGTCTGGAGTCATTAATCTGCCGATGTCGGTGATATGTCGGCCGATGTCGGTCTCTGTAGGTCTCTACCTGCCGATGTCGATGTCTGGTCTTTCTGTTGATGCGTGCGGATCAGTATGGATCTGTACGAAGTTCTTACGGCCACCAATATATCACAACCTATATGCTTGATCCTGATCTGAAGAACTATGGGCTAATACAAAAGATCTATATCTGGATAATTCTTGAATCAAAACCCAAAAAATAAGAAATACCTGTAAACTCTTATGATAGCTTCTGTGTGAAGTTATCTCTCAAACTTGTAAACACCTATGATAACTTCTGTATGAAGTTATCTCTCAATTTGGCAATAGATCGGCTGATCTCTCACAACCTCTGAATCACACACAATGAAGAGTTGACGTTCTTCAATGCAAATGGAATCCTGGAACCCTTGGCTCAGTCTTCACAGAAGTATTTCTTAACAAGAATCAATATCAATAATCAATCATGAATACAAACTCTCTCCCATGAGAAACTCTTATACCCTCCAAAGGTGTGCTTGCTAAAATTAGATTTCCTTAAATTAGACTTAAGGTTTCTTAAATTAGAATTAGGGGTTTTTAAAATTAGACCAACATATTAATAATTAATATTTAATTAAAATTAGACCAAATAATTAATATTTGATTAAATAAATCAAATATTAATATCTCCCTTAATTCATGTCCAAAAAAGCCCGAACGAAAGCCAAGCCCAGCTCCATCAAGACCCTCTATCCATCCCATTAGCCTACGAAGGTTGCATAATAGGCTAATCCTCAGCTCTGAACATGTCAACTAAAAAGGGGACATGACAGTTAATTTCACTAATAAGATCCAATCCCATTGTGAAAAGGGTAAGAAATCCTTGGATACTTGGAGGCTATGACTAGGTGCATGATGTAAATTGGTGTGTTGTTGACATTTAACACACTTCTTCACATAATCACAATAGTCTTGGTTAAGGGAGGGCCAATATTAACTTAGGCAAAGGATACGTTTAGTGACAACTAGGCCACTAAAGTGTCCCCCATAAATCCCATCATTTATTTCTCTAATAGCATGAGAAATTTCATGACTATGTAGGAAAAAAAAAAGGACACCAACAAAGCCACACTTATAAATAATTCCCCTTAGCATGGTATAATGAGAGGTACTCTGAATAAATAATCTACGACCATTCCTAGAAATATTGGAGGGAATGATTCCTAGGTTGAGATAGTCAAAGATCTACTTATACCAATATTAGATGGGGCCTCTTCCACACTAAAAATAGAAGAAAGGTCCGATTTGGCATAAGAAGGCTTGGTAAGATGATGGATAGTGATAAAAAGTCTAGAATCAGAAAGTGTAGATGAGATCTGGGAAGAAAGGGAAGCCATTGTATTGATGAACTTATTTTTAGATTACGGAGTGGCTTGTATAAGGTGATATTAAAATAATGCTAAGAGTACATCAATTATCTATTTATACTATTGTAAGATATCATTTTTACATTGATAAGAGCCATTGATTTGATTGATCATGAGTTGGGAGTCACCAAAAATAATAATCATCTTGACTCTCAAGGTTAAATCAGTTTGAAGACCTATCATTAGGGCTTCATACTCAACCATGTTATTGGTACAATCAAAATCAAGCTTGAAAGATAAAGGAAAGGGTTCACCATTAAAGGGGATAAAAATGATACCAACATCCCCACCACATTAGCACTTCAATACATAGAATAACATGGTCATTTTATAGGTGATATCCTCTTGAGAAAGAGTCATGATAGACTCATCAGGAAACTCAAGAGGAGAAGGTTGGTTGTCCACTAGAGGTTCTTTGACCAATTGGTCGGCAATGACCTATCCTTTAATTAAATTTTATTGGAAGAACTCAAGATCAAACTCAGCTAAAATCATGATCCATTTAGCCATAAGCTAGTTTAAGTATGGCTTAGAATACATATACTTGAGTAGGTCAGTGTTGGTTATGACATAGGTCTTGTGGTTGAGAAGGTAGTGGAAGAGTTTAGAAGCCATGAAGACCAAGATGAGGCAAAGTTTTTTGGTATGGGTGTACTGATTTTCATACTCAATAAGCATTTGACTTATATAGTAGATGGCTTGCTCTTATGCTTATCATCACGATGCATAAGCATTGCCCCTAAAGAGTGGTTGATGGTGGAAATATAATGGTAGAAAGGTTAATCCTCTTTGGGAGAAACAAGAATGGGTGGAGAAAGAAGGAATTCTTTAAGTGAGTCAAAGGCCTTTTGATAATGTTTATTCGATTGAAAAGATATATCTTTCTTAAGAAGGTGATGGAAAGGTTGGCACCTATCGAATAGCTAAAAGATGAAGTGATGAATGGATTGGAGCTTCCCCTACAAACTATAGAGTTGCTTGAGGTTGGTTGGAGGAGGCATGTCAAGGATCACTTTGACTTTAGTGAGATTAAATTCGATTCCTCTAAGAGAGATGATAAATCTAAGGAAATTTCCTAACAAGACCCCAAAAATGCATTTCTTGGTGTTAAGGCGAATATGGTAATGGATGAGGTGTTTGAATATAACCTTGTGAACTATTAAATGATGTTTATAAGATTTAGATTTCCCAAGAAGGTCATCTACGTAATCCTTTATGGTTTTGTGAATAAGGTCATGGAAGATGTAATTCATAACATGTTGGTAGGTTACCCCAAAAAATTTCAGACTAAAAGACATGATCCTATAGCAAAAGGTTCCCCATGGGGTGATAAAAGTAGTTTTATGTTGGTATTCAAGGGTAATCATGATCTGATTATAATCAGAGAAACCATATATAAGAGATAACATCTCATGGTCGTTTGTAAGATCAATAATTTGGTTGAAGCTTGAAAAAGGGAAGTCATCTTTTGGGCAAAAAAGGTTTAGATTGTGGAAGTCCATGAAAATACAAAGTCCCCCTATTGCTTTGGTGAAACTGATTTCCTCTTTCACTCTTCTAGAAACACTAGTGCATTGTTTTAGAAATGTCAATGCACTATTTTTGAAACTTAAAATCATAATTTGGAAAATTTTAATGTAGGTGAAATTTTATTTGATGACATGTTTTATCTACTCTAAGTCTATAAAAACCTCACTCAATAATACAAAAATTTGCATAATATATGTGAAATTGATGTCCTTATCCACAACCCTAATAGATCATCAAAAACCAAAACAATTGGGGATGTATTTGGGGGAATGTGATATACATCAATTATTCAATCCCATAGGTAGGAAAAACATTCATCAATCAATACACAATACATAACAACAAACAATATGTGAATGTAGGGCATACTCTTATATAACATTTTATGTTAGAAAAAATACATGCTCAATAAATAAAAGCTTCAACTTTTTCTTGAATCACTATTACATGAAGTCAAATTTGTGCCAAAAATTGGATCAATTACATGTGATTTTATGATTTGTGTCTTTTTCTGATTAAATAAAATTGTGATGCAACATTGGCATAAAATAATGACATAAATTATGCCCATTCTATGTTACTCTTTTTTGTGTCAATCCATGTTAGGCTCATACATAATTCCCTATAAGTATTCTTTTCTTTACCTAGGTTTTATTTCAATATTGGTGAGGAAAATGAGAAAAAGAGAGAAATATTGTGAAGGAAAGGACTAGAAATGTGTCATTGTTTGTGGGAAGGAAGCTATTTTATTAAAAAATGGATTATTATGTGTATTAACCCTAATTAATATTGTTTTTCAGAATAATAATAGTGTGTTGTAAATATCCCTTTTGAAAATAATATTTAAAGTAAATGATTGAAATCAAAGATGTGTAAATGATTGAAAAAAAGATAACTATGAAAAAGAAAGACAAATTTAGTTATTTCTATCCCAAATCTGATTTTGATAGATTAACATAATATAAAAATAATAAATTATAAATATACCTAGAAAATATCTAGAACTTATAAGTGAAATTGAATAGGGACATGATTGGCAGGCATAGAAGAAGATCAACTCCCACTACTATCCTAGTTGGTAAATCTTTTCTTTTGCATAAAAATAGTAAATGATGATAGAATCATTTGTGTAAAATGGAAATTGTTTTATACATGTATATTTAACCTTCATAAGTATGCCTAAGACTTGAAAATATATTATCCAATGTTGAAACCCTAATAAGGCTTGGAATCATTGAAAGACTTGCAAAGAAGAAAAAAGGTGGAGTGTAATGGGTTGAGCTATCCCCAATAACCCAAATGATGCTTGAACTCTACCTATGTATCTAATACTCCAAGGAGGGAATCAAGCCCACATAGTTATCCCACATAGAGTGTTTTGTGCAATTCTATTCCTTTGACTACATATATGCATCTAGAACTAGGTTTAATACTTAATCATCTTTTACTTAGGCTTAGTTAAAATAGGCTTTGGACTTCCCTGAGGATTAATTTTAGTGATCAAAATTATAATTGAGAAGAATAGGGAAATTTTATTCAATGTGAACTTGTGTAAATAAGCCTTTGTATTGAAATTTCCAAGTGGAATAATAAGTGACATGAATGCACCTTTATAGCAATACAAAATGATAAACCACATGCTAGGAAGCCTAAAAACATGAAATAAAATCTAAGAGAGGGTTAATTTTTAAAATTGACCAACCAATAGAGAAGGATAGGAACATCCAATAGGAACATGAATGCCTCATATTTTCCCTATTGGACATTGTTTTACTTTAAAAAAAGTGATAGGTTTTGGATCTAGGGTTGTTGGAACAAATGCATAAGGGCAATTTTATCAATCAAAACATTTTTTTAGATAAAAATGATGGAATAGAAAATAAATATGTCTTTACTAATGCAAAGGATAGGGTGAGGTGGAAAATTAGGTCCAGATTAAGTGCACAAGTAAATTAAAGTGAAAAGGGTAAAAGTAGCCTAATCAAGATTTCATAACTAGATTTAGGTTACTATATTTCTCCCCTTTATTATAAAAATAAAATTTATAGATTAATAAAGATATATCTTAGCATGTAAGACACACTTTGTCTTTGAGATATTACTCCAATTATGCAAGGCATCATAATCTTTGGAGAAACCTATAAAACATAGGAAGTAGTTACTTTGTTCTTTTGAAAACTAAAATATGATAAATATTGTATTCTAGTATTGCTTGAATCTTGAAAGTTAAAAATTACTTAAACTTTGAGATATTTGAAAAGATTTAATTTGAATGGAGAGAAGGAATGAATACACTTAGGTGTGTGAAATCAAAATTTTACTTTCAAGAACTTTGATTTGGAAATGAGGATTCCTTGAAACATTAGATAGTTGGTGCTTCCCATGAAGCACTTGGTGAAGATGTTTCCTTAATTAAACCATTGGATATCTTTAAGGTGATCAAGCCCCAAATTTAAATTGCACTTGTATAATTAAAATAACACCCATTAAGGGATACATAAACCTTAATTTAACTTAGAGATTCTTTGTAACCCCTAGATGTGAAATAGGTTCGAATCCAAAATGGATTCCTATGACACAGTGCTAGAGGGATTAGTAATCCCCAAGTTATGCAATGCACACTTACAATTAATCGACCACTACAAATGTATTGTAGATTCAATTACAACTTTTTTATTGAATGCATGATTAAAAGATAATGGTGTACACATGTGCTCTTACCATGTCTAGAAATAGCAAATAATATTAAAAAGTATTATATGAATTAGTATCATTACCCCATTTTAGAATGTAGAATCTAATAAAATGTAGAATATATAACTCTATGTAGATTTTAAATGTAAATTCTATTTAAAACTTGTGCATAAACCTATATTATGCACTCAATATTGTGTAAATTTTTACTTTGAACATGGCATATGAGTGCATATGCATGGCATATTCCTCAATAATCTATGTTCATGACTGGCATTTGAACCATTTTGTAACTTTTGAAATTGTATCTCATGTCAAAACTAATTTTTCTCTTGAAATGCTTATTTAATGTATGAGAAGCCCAATTGAATTTCCCCTTTTTGAGGTTGTAGAATTGATCCTAAAATTCACTCATCTCAAAATAAACATTATCTATAGTATGCTTAATAAGAAGTAATCATTGAATAATATAGCATATTTTGAGAGTATGTTAGCATAGTACATTTTGCACCATTTGAATAATATATCTAACACATGAGGCAAGGCTTATATAAATTTATAAATGAAGCTCATAGAATATAATTTTTATATTATGTGTTATTTAGTGTGTGATATGGATCATGGCACTCATCAAACTCAACAAGCACACAAGTACAACAATAGCAATGTTAAAGCAACAAGCGTAAGGGCTACATACACATGACATGTTCAAATGTTTAAAAGTATAATATTACACATATAAGACTAAGGGCCACATGTAAGGGACATGTTCAAATGTCACACACAAAGGATATGTCTAAATGTTTCACATAACAATGGGCCAATGGCCTAAATCAAAGGATATATTCAAATGTTCCACATACCAAATAAAATCTTATAAAGATGCACAAACAATTTTTCACATAAGGGCCAAGGGCTAAACATGATATATAATCAAGATGTTATCTAATATTTACAAATTACAACATCGAAAGAACATATAATTAGAAAGTTAATTCACACTATGCATATGTAACGTGATCATATCCTAGCAAATAGCATATCCATGTCCACAATTTTAAGATAGAGATGTTAGAAAGACATTTATAAGTAGTATATAGCTCGATAATATAAAATTCATGGAATGATAACACCTATACATACTATCACCTAAAGATAAGATGATCCTAGTTTATCAAGGTTACTAGGTAGAGTTAAATCCAATATCTTAGTTCTTGTAAAATTTTGTATGCCTTACATGACACTCATGAATACCATTGAAATACATGTGTGATATAAAAATAATATGATATCCACTATTCATGATATAAATAACATATTTAAAAAATGTAAAATAGATTTATAATCATGCTTAGGTCATGATTTTGAATTTTTAGAATATTTTTAATGTTTTTGTATTATAAAATATATAATTTTATCTATATTTTTGAAATATTAAAATTAGAAAAAAATTGAAACACTTAAAATCAATGTGTCAAATGTATAATAATAGGAGAATATCTAAACAATCCATGACATCTGTCAAAATAATCTATGTACCAAGAATAATTATATGGCCAATTATGAACAAGATGCCCCCCATAGTAACATTAGGATGCACATAGAAAGATAATTAGTATGTAGAGGAATAAATTGAAAATCCTCATCCCATCAATTGTACACTTCTAAAAGTAGGCAACATGATATGAAAAATATGGCTCTAAAAAGGAAAGATTTAGCATGAAGAACAATTATTTTCATATTGAAACTGGTGAAATGTCTAAATTTTTTTAAGTATTAAGGCTCTATGTGCTTAGATTTTGAATTCTAGGTGAAAAATGGCAAGTGACAATATCAACCAATTGGGATAGTAGTGGTAGTTGGTACTGACCTACATTTTTCAATTTTTTCCTTGAAAGAAAATGTAATATTTTTTAGTGTAAATTGTGAAAATAAGGAGATACATGGAAGATTATGAAAAAAATGATCGATGTTTTGAACTATTCAGATCTAGCAAGTGAAAAAGAAGGTCCAAGAGTAAAATAAGTTAACAAGATAAAATGGCTTAGAATAATTGATCACATGTGCAAGCAAAAGAAGAATATAATGCAATAGTCAAGAAGCTATGTATAATTAAATTTCCAATTTTTTGAGTTATTTGAATTTTTTTGAAATTTATAGAAAATAAATAGTATGATAAGCAATCAAGAAGCTATATTAATAAGAAATTGGTACTATTAAAATCCAAAGATATCATCAAGGGGATGCCTCTATTTATGTGTATTGTATCATGTGTGTTATAACCATCAATATATTACCATATTCATCCTACATAGTAGTCATGTCATTCCATTCTTCTGCATAATCATCATCATAATCATCATATAGTCTTGAAATTATAGTATGCCACTCTTGTATTATTTTGTATCTTTAGTATGTTCATGATCATATTGGAGTTATAATCATATTCTGTATCTTGAGTATGTTCATGATCATATTGGAGTTATAATCATATGATCCTGAAATTATAGTATGCCACTCTTTTATCATATAATCATATTTTATATCATATAATCATCATATTGGAGTTATATTCTTTAAATTTTGTATCTTTAGTATGTTCATGATTATCAAAATATTCTATCTTATTATGAAATATAGAATAATCATGTATCACTACTTGAATACTAAGAAAGGAAGTAGTTTTTACCTTGATTTCTTGACTTGAAGATGTAATAATATCATGTTCCTTAAGCATGATTGAGATATGAAATTTAAATCCTTAGAAAATATATTTTTCATTATAATTCTAGTAACATTTTGATTTTGAAATTCCTTCATGATAAACCCTTTCATAAAGGTGATTCTTTGCTTAATTTTCACTTATTTTTGCAGCTTCTCTTTTATTAATTTCTCCTTTTGTAACTTCTCTTGATATAACTTATGTAACCTATCTTTTTTTAATTCTTTTTCCATTATTCCTTCTCAATTTGTTCTTTTTATAATTTGTCTTTTTCTAATTTTTCTTTTGTAATCTTTCTTTCACTAATTTTTCCTTTTGAATATTTTCTTACTCCAAAATTTCCATTTTAAATAGTCTATGCTCTGAATTATCCTTTTGTACTAGTTCTGAGTTTGCCACATGTTTCACTTACTCTTGTTCCTTAGGGGATGAGATCATAATGTGAGTGGGTTGTTTGATTGATGTATTTATTATAGAATCCCCACTGTTAATGACACTTTGTGTTTTGTTATTCAAATCCAAACAACTATCTATATGATTCCCATGCATTTTATGATATGCACAATAGTATTTTAATCTTCTTAGAGGATGCATAAAAGGTAATGTAATAAAGTTATTTTGAATTCTTTATTTTAAATTATCACTTAAACTCTTATTATCCTTTTGTATGATTTTTGAATCACTATTTATAGATTTATATTGATTTTGAGGCATAACATAGCTAAATGAAGATGTACACATATGATTAACACTAGTATATATTGGATTCATTATATATGTGTTATTATTTTCCCATGATGTGATCATTGAATTTAAATAGTGATTTTACTTTTGTAGCTATTATATTGAATTTATCATAGTGATGATTTGATGTTGAAGAATATATTTTCAAGCACAAAACTTTGGTACTTATAATTGATATGCATATAAACACTATCGATAAGATGTGTGGGAGGTGGATAGGGTTGAGGAAGGACATCTTGGTCAATTTCATTTAGCACTATAGGGTAGGTCACCTTACCTCTTGGAGTAGTGATAACATGGACCTATTTAGAGGGATAATAGATATCAAAATCTCGAGGAGGGATGGTTAAAACAATCAAAGGATTTAGACATGGCCTTTGTCATCTAGTAGTAGCTTGTAACAGATCTGATTGAATATTTAAACAATCATATATCATTATGAATGTATAATTATTCTTGTTCATATGTCATGAGTGAATTAATAGAAAGTTGCATTAATGGTATTTATATCTTAGCACGTGAATGTTCATTCAATATAGTGATGATATTTTTTTTAAATTGTAGTAATAAAAACTTAAAATTAGAATCCATGAAGATTTTTTTTGTATATGGAGATTATTAAAATTCCCTAAATTTTAAGGTCAAAATATGGTGCATTCAATGTCATATATTATATCCAAGGTCAAAATACGGTGTTTTCAATGTCATATATTAGATCCAAGGTCAAAATAAATAGTTTTAGTGTCAAATATTATATATGCAGTTGAAAGCATGTTATTTTAGTGTTAGATTTAGATCCAAAATCAAAAGATTTTTATTTTAGTGTCAAAATTTTAGCAATTTATCTAAACCCTTGGACAAGTTTTTTAAAACTTATAAGGTTATAACCTTAAGGATAAATTAGGGTTTAACAATACTCAAATAATAAATAGGTTCACCAATAAAGGTACATGACAATCTCAGGCTCACTAATATGTTTTATAAAAAAATTGATTATTATGTGCATTAACCCTAAATAAGAGAAATTATTTGGAATAATTTAGAGTGTTTTAATTAACCCTAGTAAAAATTAGATTGAATGTAAATTACAAAATTTAAAGATGTGCAAATTATTAAAATAAGGACAACTATGAAGAAGAAATAAAAATTTAGTTGTTTCTACCCCAGGTGTCATTGTGTTTAATTGATAGAATACATAAATAAGAAAACACAAACAAACCTATAAAATCCCCAGAAGGTGGAAATGAAATTAAAAATGGACAAGACCAATAAATAAAGGACACGACCACCTCCTGCTACTATCCTACTTGGTTGATCCTTTATTTTGCATAAAAATATGAAATTATGACAAAGGCATGTGTGGAAAATGAAAATAGGTGTGTATGTGTAGATTTTACCTTTAGAAGTATGAAAAAGACCTGTAAATGGCTTCTTCAATGTCAAAACCATAATAGGGCATGCAATGATTGAAAGATTAGAAAATTTAAAAAGGGTGGAGTGTAATGGGCTAAGCTGAACCCAATCACCCTCACAATGATTGAATGTTGCCTACGTATTCAATACTCAAAGAAAATAATCAAGCTCACATAGTGTTGGGTGGAAAATAGGCCTACTAAAATTGTAGAGTATATTTAAAGGACATGTGTGCATATTGCATTATTTTGTCTTTTGTATAATATTTTGTATGTACTCGACCTTTGTAATAACATTAGACTTTAAAATGTGAAGAGTCTTTCCTTTTAGGCATAACAAAAGGATGTAATATGAATAGATAATTCTTTGTATAACTTTATATATAACACTTCATTGTATTTGAAGATGGTTTTGATGTGTTAAAAATTAATACAATAATTTTGAAAAAGTTTTCCTAAATAACTTTAACCTATGATCTGTGCACATTGGGTACTTTGTTTTTCTTTAATCTATTACTATTATAGTTCATGTCAATTATTTTATTTATACTAAGTCTTCATTTCATCATAAAATGGGCTTAAATTTATTTTTTAATGACTATTATCAATCCAAATTACCATCAATTAGTTGTCTTTCTCATTCATGGACAAGTTATCCTTGTAATTAGCATGTTTTGGAGTATTTTCTAGGAACCTCTTCTAACAATGGTGAAATGAGCGTGGAACATTTTTTTGAAACATGTTGAGATGGTTTCTAGGACAAAGATATAGAAAGAAGATTAGATTGAATAATTAATAATTTTGTGGAAGAAGAAGCGATAAGAGTTGGGGTAAATATGAAGGAAGTGATTTTAAAACATATGTATGAAGAAACTTATGAAATTTCTAGTGTGAATTGCCTAAGCTATTAGCTACATGGATATATACATTGGAGTACTATTATTTTAAACTAAGTATAATGTAATTCATAGCCTTGTTAGAAGAAAATTTGGATATCCTATGAAATCTAGATAGTAATTGGACCTACACAATTGATTATTGGGTCAAGAAAACCATATACACCTACATTACAAAGTTTGTTGTGCAGGGATATTTTGATTTCAAAGATGTGCAAGACCTATTTGATGGAGGAACCTGTGAGAAATTTATTCAAAAATTACCTATGTTGATCAAAATGTTAGTTATGGAAAAGGTCATGGTGCCTACTCCTACCAACATGGAGTAGTCACTTCAGGAATTATGGGGATGCATATGATGTAGAAGTGAATGATGTGGAGTTGAGCTGAGTAAATTGAATATGAACAGAATATGGATGATGAAAAGAGCCAAACTGAGAAGAAAATTTTAAGACTTGAAAGAGAACTAAAACCATAAAGGAGATGGAGTAAAGTGATTAATCTAGATTTAACTACAAATAGGAGTAGGAATAGTGTAGAATATTCTAAAGAAAGAGGAGCTTATGGAGAGGTTCTGAAGTATAAGGGAATTAAGGAGTGTGAAAAGTATACAAAAGGGCCTAAGGAATAAGAAGAAAGAAATAAAGATACTATGGATATGGAGCTAAGTGAGTAGGAAGAAGAAAGTAGGTTGACAGTAAAATAGTTAAAGGATGGAAATAGATCATAGTTAATAAAAGACACATTATTTGGACCAGGGTTGGAATATTCCCATGATGAAGTCATGCTAAAGTGCAGAAGTATCACAGGTTTAAGCTCATAGATAGATGAATTTGAAAATAGAAATTGTTCATTTTAGGAGTACACATCCCCCTAAGCTAATTTATTATTTGAGAGAAGAAGTGTAGAGGAAGGAATGGATAAAATCTAGTTGAGTCCTTTACAGATAATTTCATTAAGCTAAGTGTGAATAATAAGCAAATAATAGATAATAAGAGGATAGAAGAGATATGATTCATTTTTAAGACACCTAAAAAAAATAGTGCACAGAACCCTGTAGTTACAGATACTAGTGAATAGAAGCCTATAGTCACAGTTACTAGTGTACAAACACCTATAGTCATAGTCACCAATGTGCAGAAGCTGGTAGTATAAATTTCAACTAAATTAAATATGGAATTGAATGTAGGAATGTTTATTTCTTTGACATAATATGATGGGTATGACATGAAATCATAGGTTAAAGTAGTAACATATAATGATGTAAAGAAGTGCAAACTCATATGGGCTTTGTCAAGTCGAATTTTAGAGTTCATTTTTAAAAGGAATTTTAATACCCTTGATATTTAATAAGTTAAAAAATAGTTAGTTGCATAGATTAAGGTAAAAAATGCACAAGATAGACTATTCAAGATCTGAAGGAGATTTAATAATGGACTGGAGAATTGGTCGAGGACTATGATCATAGATTTTATTATGTGATGAGTAATATTGATTTTATCATGGAATACAAGGACAAGGATGATTATTTTATAGAAGATTTGTGACCAGGAATTAGATTTTCCATTATGTAGTATCAATCCTCACTAAGGCTGATACCCAAGCTATTGCTCTATGAGTGGAAAATTTTGATGACTATGGAAACATTCCAGTAATTAGTTCTAAAGTGGAGGTAAAACTAGATGATTTTTTCATAATAATGGATGAGATGCATGAGAAAGATAAGCCAAAATTGGGCTTATGGTGTACAGAGTGTGGACAAGAAGGGCATCATAAGGATGATTGTCTAAAACTCAAAATAGATTTCTATGAAATATGTACAGTAATTGGACATGTTACTTCAAAATACCATCTCTTAAAATAGTACCTTTAAAAGTCCCAAAGCTTAAACTTTAATTTTTAGAAATAAAATAATAATGATGAGAAGAGTTATAGATCTTTATAGGAATTATAAAAAGATATTACCAAGAATATATTCGTAGTTGTTGCGCAATAGTTACCAACTAAAAAGTGGGGTATTCTAGGCTCAAACATGGACATGACTAATGCAATATAAGGTAGTCCTTAGTGGATGTATTTGTCACCTCAATATCAACCCTAATATCTAGATGGATAGACACCATATTCTCCATAATACCAATATTAGTCCTCATGGAATAATGTGAGTTTATAACATCAATAATCTAATTGGGATCCAACCTCACCTCAGCACTAGTATGGTGGGCATGATGTGCAAAAAACACAACACTTAGGATTTATCGGACAACCTAGTTACTTATTCATTCTAGTATAATTTCATGTTTAGTTGCTTATACAAAGGTAATCATGTGTGCTCTTAGGAGCTGGTAGGCCCTGACAAGTGGTATCAGAGCTTTGATTAGGCTCACTAACACCTTGGTTTCAGAGTGTGTTAAGTGTTTGTTGATTACAGGGCACTCACAGGGGTTTCTGTTTGAGTGAGAGTATATCAATGGCAAAAGAAAGTAAGCTACAAATAGAGAAGTTTAATGGCAAGAATTATCAATTATGGAGGATGCAAATAGAAGATTATCTGTATCAAAAAGATTTGTACTTACTGTTGGGTGGGGTTGCATGCAAGCCCACAAATATGAAAGATCAAGATTGGAATGTTCTTGATCGGAAGGCTCTCGAATCTATAAGGTTGAGCCTTGCATCATCTGTGATCTCTAACTTATCACAATTAAAGTCAACGGTTGAGTTAATAGAATTTTTGGTAAATTTATATGAAAAACTCTCAGCGTCGAATAAGGTATTTTTTATGAAGCAATTATTTAATTTGTAAATGCAGGAAGGTGGATCTGTACATAGTCATCTTAGTGATTTCCATGGTTTGGTAAACCAGTTAAATTTAGTCAAAATTATTTTTGAGATGAAATTAAGGCACTCTTAATCTTATGCTTTTTCCCTGAAAGTTGGGATAGCTTGGTAATGGCAGTTAATAATACTGCGTCTGCTTCAAATATCTTAAAAATTGATGATGTTGTTAGTGTAATCTTGAATGAAGAAATTTACAGGAAAAGCACAGGGGAATCATCAGAAAATGCTTTGAGTGTTGAAAGCAGGGGAAGGCAAAGAGAGAAGAGCAAGCAGGGGAGATCAAGGTCAAAGATTGGCAGGAGATCCAAATCCAAAAATGGCAGTGTAATCTGCTGGAATTGTTGAAAGGCAGGGCATATAAAGAAAGATTGTTGGGTGAAAGAAGATCAGCATGAAGGAAATGAAGAAGCAGATGTTACAGGTATTGTTGCACATGATGCTCTGGTATGTTCCTTGGATGAAGTAGAATCTTGGGTTTTAGATTCTGGTGCCTCTTTTCATACATCCCCAAATAGAATTTTTTTTCATGATTATGTCCATGGAGACTTTGAAAAAGTTTGTTTAGGAGATGGTAAGCCTTGTCAAATTATTGGCAAAGGGAAAGTGCAGCTGAAATTGCAGACGGGCAACACATGGGTGTTGAAAGATGTCATGCATCTCCCAGTCCTGAAGCGAAACTTGATTTTTGTAAGAAAGTTGGGTGATGAAGGATGCACAATAACTCTCACAATGGACTCTTGGAAAGATTCCAAGGGTGTACTTGTTTTAGCAAGAGGTAAAAAAGTAGGTACTCTTTATCTATCTACTTGTATTACTGATTCTCTTTTTGGTTTATCTACTTCAGTTGTAGATTCGAAGATGTGGCTCAATAGGCTTGGTCACATGAAAAATAAGGGAATGAATGTTCTTAAGTCAAAAGGTATGCTTTCAGATTTGAAAAGCATGGATTGAGATTTATGTAAGCAAAAAAAGAAAGTGACGTTTCTTGAAACTGGGTCAACAAAAAAGGTGGTAGCTTCTATTGGAGGATCACAGTATTGCATAAAAAAGAAATTTGAAGTTTGTGACAAGAATAGGGAAGCCTCGGTTTTCCAAGAGAAGATGACGGAAAGAGATCAGCTCAAGGGGCTGAATAAATTTGAGCAGGGTAGTTTAGACATGGTTTTGATCCAAAGTGAGCTCGCAGATAAAAGTCATCGCTCACAAGAAAACACAGTTACTGACGTCGGTCAGGTGAGAACTGACGTCGAACAGACAGGTACCGACGTCGGTCATGTGCAGACCAAATTTAGTGGTGTCGGGCAGGTGGACACCGACGTCGATCAGGGTACTGACGTCGGTGACCAGGTTGACACTGATGTCTGTCAGGGAACCGATGTCAACAATGATGTCAGTCGCAGGGAATCGATGTCAGTCAGGTGCAGACTGAGAGGTGACCGACGATGGTCACTATCAAAATAGATTTTGGGCAGACAGCACACTGTCAAGGAGTCTCAAACGCCCATGAGGAGGACTGAAAGGGTAAGTAAGCCTCAAATTCGTTATTCCTTTTCTTTACACTACTTGTTGCTCACTGATGGTCAAGAACCAAGAAGTTTTAAAGAAGCAGAGCAGGTAGAATCCAAAAAATAGTGGGAGCTTGGCATGGATGAAGAATGTGATTTCTTGGAGGAGAACCAAATGAAAGATTTGGTAGAGTTGCCAGCTGAAAAGAGAGCACTGAAAGACGAATGGATTTTGAGGTTGAAAAAAGGAGAGAATGGACACGTGAGACGGAAGGCCAGGTCATATGGTCTTGAGCGGGCTACAGAGCAATAGTGTGACCATTGTGTTCACTTTACCATGTTGGATAATATTAGCTACATTATCATGTTACTGTATGTTGTGTGTATGCTTGTCGCAGGGTCACACATGTAGGGAGTTGTTGAACTAAAGGTAAAGTTAGTTTAGAGGATTGCCATGAAGGATTTGAAAGCAGCAGAAATCTTTGGCATGAGTATTTTTAGAGACTAGAAAAGTCATATACTGATTTTATCTCCAGATGATTGTGTGAATAAGGTAGTGGCGAGGTTCAAGATGCAGGATGCAGAACTGGATTGCACACCTATGGATGGACAGTTCACAGAATAGTGTCCCAATTCACATGATGAGGTTGAGTACGTGTGTACTAAACCTGATATTTTCCAAGCAATGGAAGTTGTCAACAAGTTTGTATCCAATCTAGGAAAGAAGCACTGGAAAGCAGTTCAGTGGATTCTCATGTATCTGAGATGGACCAGCAGCAGGGATACATGCGATGCAAGGTCAAGCACTTCTCTACATGGGTTTGTAGAATTGGATATGGTAGGAGACTTGGATGACAAGAGTAGCACCACAGGACATGTGTTCACTGTTGGTGGATCGGCGATTCGCTGGCTTTCAGAGATGTAGATGGTTGTTGCAGTCATGGTGACTAGCAAGGATGAGAACCCTACAGGTATGTTAACAAGGCCGAGAACAAAGGAGAAGTTGAATCTTCATTCAACTTCTGTTGGTCTTCAAGACTAAACTTAAAGATGAATCAAGCCAAGAAACAAATTAAAAGATGTTGTTGTACAGGTACAGGTGCAACTGTTTATCTCCAAGTGGGAGATTGTTAGGTTGTGGAGCTAAAAGCTTCACCAAGATGCAAACATGGAGGTTGCTGAAGAGTCACAGTAACCGATGTCGGTCAGAGGTAGACCGAAAGCTATCGACATCGATAAGGGATCGGCCGACGTCGGTCGTCCCCAGTCAGACAGAGACCGACGTCGGTCACCTGTGTGTGCGTGCATCAGTTTGCATGTGTTTTCAGAATTAGACTTGGTCTATTCTAGGAGGATCTGAGTGTTTGCATGCGAAGACTAGTTTGAGTCTTGAGTCTGAGTCTCTAATTATTGTTTGTATGGGATCTATTTATAGACCTATGGGCTTGTATTGTAATTATGGAATCCAAAGGACTTGTGAAAGACAAGGACTGGAAGAGATCCTTCTGATTGTAAGATCTTTGATCTGCAGGTTGTGCAAGATCAGGGCTGATCTACATGGTAAGTATTGTCTCATTGATTTGCAGGTTGTGCAAGATCAAAGGAGATCTACTTGGAGTACATTGAGTACTTGTGGACTTGAAGTAGGCATCAACGGTTGTGTTGATTGTCACTTACTGGTGACTGGCAGTATTGTTACTGACTGGTGGAGGTGAACAACAACTCTGTGTTTGAGTTGCTTGTTGTGACCGTAATTGAGAGAGTGAACTCTTGAAGTAGAATTACTGTACACCAGGTGTGGGAAACCTGAGAGGTGTGAGAAGAGTGTGGCATCTCTTCATTGTATTCTTTTCTGGATGAGTATTAATACATATTGTATTGTCTCTCATATTCTGTGCTATTTCTGAATTCTAGTTACTTATTCATTCTGGTATAATTCTGTGTTTAATTGCTTATACAAAGATAATCATGTGTGCTCTTAGGAGCTGGTAGGTCCTGACAATAAGTACCTATTATGAATATGTAATAAACAAACACAAAAGTATCATAGAATAATGTAATTCTACAACTAATCATTATCCCAATACCAAAATTAAGTATCTACAAAAATCTAAAATTATTATTTATATAAATATCTTCAAATAATAAGAAATCTCATATATTATATTATAATTTTATTCACTTTTTAAAAATATTTAATTTTATTATATATAAAAAAAATTAATTTGACTTAAATAATATTAAAAAACATCGTTATCAATTAAAAAGTACATTTCTTAATCTAAACTTATATTTTAAATATTATTTTTTATTTTTATTTTTTAAAAATCGTAACAAGGAGTTAAGAAGTGAATGTTAAAAAAATTAAAATATAAAATATAATAAATTGAAAAGCAAATAAAGCCATACAAACAAATAATAAAAAAAAAGCGTAAGGAATTGAGTATGAGGCCTTACAGGTTTAGCCGATGGCATTGAAAGAAAAAGAAAATCATGGATATGGGATTTTCAAGTCAGGGTTTTCAGAGACAAAGCACTTAAAAAGAAGACGAGTTCACAAAATCCAAGCACGAGCCACGCCATCAAGGGATTCTTGTCCGCAAGTACAGTATACACAGCCAACAGGAAACCGTACGCGGTTACGGCAAAGGAGGTGGAAACCAATACGTTGGCAAGGCACATGAACATCTTATCTCTGGTTGTAAGAGACCATCATTTCCCACATGAGCACCACGAACAGAGTCACAAAGATGGCCACACAATCAAATATCAGAAATAGCTTAAAGGAGTCGTATCCAATCAGAACGGGCCAGTCTAAAATGTAATCAGTATTTTTAGTTTTTTCCGTCTCGAAACCTCCATGATTGGTAAACACCGCTGTGAATGACATTGTCGCTAACAACACTGCCACCACTAAATCGGAGTTGCGTGTATTGTTGAATGTTTTGTCCACAAACACACTGACATTTTTTGTTTTTGCGGGCTCGCCTTTGCTGCACTGTAGAGGAAAGGCCTGCAGTTTGGAGGGTGACTAGCCAACTTTGTTATGATGTCCAGTGGCCGAAGTTTAAATGGTAGCATATTCATTCATTGCTGTTGAGTGGTCTTTTAGAGTAAATGTGGGAGCCAAATGGACAAAATTTTACTCAATATCTTGATTCACACCATTCTTTACCTGAAAAAAAAAAAAAAAAAATCCATTCAAATGTTTTACGTCATTTTCGTTTGATGGTAAGGACTTATTCATGCCTCTATAAGACCCAACATTTCCCCATCCCACCTATAGGGGATGTCGATGCTTCAGTCTCCCCGACAACATTCAAGTGATTGATGAGCTTTCTTTGTCTAGCGATTTGAGTGAATGCAAGTCAGCAAGCTAACAAAGTGTCTAAGAGCGATTCAATGAGAAGCAAAGCCTGTGTCAGTTCCAAGTTTATGTGAACCGTTGACTCAGCTGGTGTCAGTTCTGTTAGTGAACCGTGGGCACGATCCGTGCTAGTTCTGTGCGGGTGTTTGTGAGCAGTTCTGTGGTCTCAGGTTTCGTGAAGCAAAGGCAAGTGTGTCTTGGGCTGAGAGTGATCGGACCTGGGAGGGAATCGTTCATTGTAATCATACGAGTGGTTCCGAGCATTATCGGCTGAGCCCGACTCGGTGTGGTTGTTGTGTATACGGCCAGTTGGCCCCAATTATTGTACATAGGACCGGATTGTCCTGAGATGTGAATAAAATACACGTTACTCCCAGCTTTCTTGCAATGTGTGAATGTCCATGTGTGTTGGGCTGGTTTACTGATCTTTGCAAGTGTATGTTTGTTTTCCGCTGCTAATCCGTTTATGAATGCAAGTTTGTTATCCACTGGGTTTGTGGTAAGCTTGTGCAGGTAAACACTGAAGGCGTAGTCCGTAGTCCATGTGAATCCCGCCGCAAAGGGGGAATCCCGACTGGTCAAGCGGTGCCGCACGTGGGTTCCAGGCTTCGAAAAGCTAGCCCCGTGACAGTTGGTATCAGAGCACACGGTTTGTGTTTTGAGGGATTGTGTTTGTCTGGAGTCAAACAGTCTTGTGTCCCTTCCCCTGTCGAGTCAGTCCAGCGTGGGTCTGATGTAACTGAGTCAGTATGGCAGGAGATCCGTTCAAGAAGATGAAGCTCAGTGAAATGGCCGGTTGGGGCCGTGGGCAACGTCAGAACAAAGGTGAAGGCGCAAGAGGTGGTCGTAGCCACGTTGGTAAGTTGATAGAGCCTGTAGTTGGTGAAGGCCTTGTTGAGCAAGTTAATGCCCAATTCCAAGTGATTAGGGACCAGGTGGGCACGAGACTTGACGAGCTCGAGGAGAGGGTGACTACCTTGGAGCAGCAGGTGATCGATAGGGATCACACTATCAGAGAACTTACTGAGAAGTTGGAGGAGAGCTTGATGCTCCAAACGAAGTTGCAGGATGAAGTGACTTTAGTCCGAACAGGAGTGTCGGGTTTGGCGATTGCATCAGGGTCCAGTTCTTCTCCAGCTGTGAATCTTCCCAAGTTGAAGGAGCCGAAATGTTATGACGGTGATAGGGATGACCGTATTCTGGATAACTTCTTCTGGAGCATGGGGGAGTACCTGGCAAGTTTCGAAGGAATGCCAGGCGCACAGGAAGTGCGAGTTGCAGCAAGGTACCTTACGGGTGCTGCGAAGGTTTGGTATAGAAACCTGCCTAATGACATTGCATCAGGGAGTTCAACGCAGAGTTTGGACTCTTGGAAGGATCTGAAGGATGCCCTTGAGGCTCAGTTCCGACCTGGAAATGCAGCATGGATGGCAAGGATCCGGTTGAGTCGCTTGAAGCAGGATGGGGAGATGGGTGAGTATATCCATGCTTTCCAAAGCCTTTTGTTGGAGGCTACCAACATGTCGGAGGCAGATAAGCTGTTTCAATTTACTCAGGGTCTACAGCCATGGGCTCAGGATGAGCTTCGTATCCATGAAGTGTCCGATTTTAGCGAAGCGATCGCTGTGGCAGACCATCTCTCAGATTTCAGAGAGGGTTTTTCATCCAGAAACACCTTGGGCCCTTGCGCACCCAGCTGGGGTGGCGTTGTTGAGGGGTTGGGGAAGTCTTCAGGGAAGCCAGGTGGTGACCAGAGAAGGAGGCTTAGCCCGTTACCGTCAGAGGAATCTTGTGAGTCTGGGAGCACTACCACAAGTGGCGAGATGAAGTCACAGGGTGGGCGATCAAAGGGGAAGCAGTCTCGTTTGAAGTGTTGGACGTGTGGTGGGGATCACTATAAGCGAGATTGTCCGAATCGGTAAGGTTGGTGTTTGCAGTTCAGATGGGGGAGTCCGGATGAACTGGTGTGAGCAGGCAGGGAGCGTGCTCACGGGATCTCAATGCTGAAGGAAAGCTTGAGTTCAGAGATGGCAGTAGTGTAGCATGCTGGGTTGATTATTGCGGATAGTGGGCTCGCGGACTCGAGTGTTCTGCAGTTGGAAGTCAATCAGTGTAGCCGTGTAATCTTGACTCCCAGTCCTTCGGGGGTCCAAGTAGGCTTGAGCAGTTACAAGTCATCCGTGTTGTGCTGAGGCAGGGTTTGCCCAGGTTGGGTAAGTGGCAGTTTTCTTACATTTCAGTGTTCTCTTGTGTCTGATCTGTTGCGCACGTGCAAGGGGAAGGTTGGGCAGAGGAGTGAAATTGGGAAGATGGAATTGGTGTTGGGTCGAGTATGCTAAAGAGTGCAAGAATTGGCGAGGAGTCAGTGGATTTTGCATTGCTTGGTGGCAGTTGGGATGGTAAAGGGCAGCGTGTTCCTTTTTCCCGTTGAAGTGGAGTGGCTTCTTCACAGCCATGGCGTATACCCAGGGAAGCATCAGTTTGGTTTGTCACCGTGGGAAGATAATTGGTCAAAGTTACATCACATTGGTTTCTGAGGAGAGTTCGGTGAAGAATTCGATACCTGCAGATGGGCCTGGGGTGTTTGATCTGGAGAGTTGTCTTCTGCCTGTTATACTCTTGGTTGAGAGTTTCAGTACTGTTGGAGGAAAGTTCGTTGGAGCCATTTTCCTCCGCCCCGCGTTTGGGGGTAAGCAAGATCCGGATTGGTCTTGCGAAGCTGCATCAGTATGGTGTGGCGTGTGTAGACAAGTTGTGTCTACGTGTGGATGCTACCAGAGATTCAGTTGGTTTCTCAGTGGTGTAGTCAGTCGGGTTCTTGAACAGGAAGTTGGAGAGCAGACAGTGGGCTACGTGGTAGTTGAAGCAGTGTGGGTGGAAAGTTCGATGGGGTCACTTGGACTGCTGGGGTTGCAGAGTCCCGAAGAGGTGGGTCATCAGGAGCAATTTTCATCTGCCCCATGTTTGGGGGTTGACAAGATCCGGATTGATCTTGTGAAGTTGCATCAGCAGGGTGTAGCTTGTGTAGACAAGTTTGTCTACGTGCCGAAGTTGCCAGAGACTCAGGTGGAGTCTCCGTTATGTAACCAGTCAATTTGCCTTAGTCGTCGATGAAGCCGAATCAGAGATGATTCCCGCCTAGGCGCCCTTCTGCGTGCAGTCAAAACAGTTTGTTGAGGAATTGGCCGTGGGTTACTTGGCAGTCTAAAGCGTGGTGAAAAGGTCAGGTGCTTGACCTCGGTCTCTTAACTCGGTATGGAACCCGCAGAAGGGATGTTTGATTCTCTTTGGTTCTTGAGTTTGAAGAAGGGACGTGTTGGTCTCTTGACTGGAAGAAGCTTGGTAGGGAGATGTGTTTCTCTTAGCTTTGGGTTTGTAAGGTGGTTGTGTAGATTTTGACCTGACTTGGAAGGAGCTTGGTAAGGAGATGTGATTCTCTTGGCTTTGAGTTTGGAAAGGGGTTGTGCTAATTACTTGACTCTGGAAGAGCTTGAACAGGGGATGGTATTCTCTTGGCTTTGGGTCTGAAGAAGGGACGTGGTGATCTCTTGACTCCGCAGAGAGCCTGGAAAGAGCGTAGTGAACTCTTGGCTTGGGTCTGAAGAAGAGATGGGGTAACCTTGGCTCCGGATTGAGCCCGGGTGTGAAGTTGGTCGTCCTATGGTTTCCTGCCAGGGGAGTTTGCTGGCGTCGGGGACGTCGCTGATCTTTAAGTGGGGGAGATTATAGGGGATGTCGATGCTTCAGTCTCCCCGACAACATTCAAGTGATTGATGAGCTTTCTTTGTCTAGCGATTTGAGTGAATGCAAGTCAGCAAGCTAACAAAGTGTCTAAGAGCGATTCAATGAGAAGCAAAGCCTGTGTCAGTTCCAAGTTTATGTGAACCGTTGACTCAGCTGGTGTCAGTTTTGTTAGTGAACCGTGGGCACGATCCGTGCTAGTTCTGTGCGGGTGTTTGTGAGCAGTTCTGTGGTCTCAGGTTTCGTGAAGCAAAGGCAAGTGTGTCTTGGGCTGAGAGTGATCAGACCCGGGAGGGAATTGTTCATTGTAATCATACGAGTGGTTCCGAGCATTATCGGCTGAGCTCGACTCGGTGTGGTTGTTGTGTATGCGGCCAGTTGGCCCCGATTATTGTACATAGGACCGGATTGTCCTGAGATGTGAATAAAATACACGTTACTCCCAGCGTTCTTGCAATGTGTGAATGTCCATGTGTGTTGGGCTGGTTTACTGATCTTTGCAAGTGTATGTTTGTTTTCCGCTGCTAATCCGTTTATGAATGCAAGTTTGTTATCCACTGGGTTTGTGGTAAGCTTGTGCAGGTAAACACTAAAGGCGTAGTCCGTAGTCCATGTGAATCCCGCCGCAAAGGGGGAATCCCGACTGGTCAAGCGGTGCCGCACGTGGGTTCCAGGTTTCGAAAAGCTAGCCCCGTGACACCACCTATCCCAGCAATGCATGACTGAAGATTGTAACTCTCTTTCCAGACTAAAGAATAAGATGAAAACACATAGCATGTATCCTTTACATTTTAATGATTTTAGTGTCACCTCAAAACCTTAAAACGATGCCTCTAAAAAATGGCGAGTGATAATTATCTAACAAAAGAGGAAATCTTTTTCAGGTCATTTTTGAAGAGTGAAGTTTCATTTTAAATTCAATTTTCCACTATGCTAAACACCTTCCAAGCTTTTCATCTGACAGAAATGACACATTATTACATAAATATTATTACCTGACCAAATAAGATATGTTTGCTATTATGTATTTGAGTCAATGAATACAATAGATTGTTGAAATTTGATTTAGAGAGGATAATTAAAATTCATTAATTTATTTTATTTATTTATATAAATTAGGTAAGATTTATTTTTACATCTACAATAAATTTATACCTTTTTTTTTTTTTTTCACAAGTACGATTTTCACTTTTACAAGATTCATCACTCTAACAAACCCCATTCCAAAAATATTAGCCACCATTTATATATAAAAAATTCCTATGGTCCTTTAATTTTTTCTTTGACCCCCTATGATTTGAACAATAATCTAGGGTTAGAATGGAAAACACAAGAGCTAGAATATGTGATTTTTTACAAAGATAACAAGTTGTAGAATAACCAAATCATCATAACGAGAATAAAATTTAACCCAAAGAGTGCAAGAGAGAATGAATTCACCAAAATGTTTAATAGGAAAATGGTTTTAAATCACATGTAATACGTTAACCGTTAAAATATGTATAATAAGTCTAATATTATCTAGATAGTAAATCAATTCTATTTTCAAAAAAGATTATTCTCAATGTAGTTATAAATGATAAGAGGAATTTAAGAAGAATATTTAATTTTTACAAATCTAAATATAGTCATCAAAAGCAAAAAGCAAAAAATCAAGTCTAAACAATAAGGTGAACATAAACTAAAAAATGTGAATGAATCGAGACATCTCTCCAAAATTGTACAAACATTTATGGAAGAATAGAGCCATTCCTTGATATATAGGTACATACTTGGTAAAATTCAGATGTGTAAAATTTAAATAGATGATCTTGTTTGCCAATATCAAGACTCCAAAAATCTCTCTCTTCTCCAAAATTTTTGCATAGATATATAAGAAACTAATCACCTAAGTCATAAAAACCATAGAAGAATAACACAACCTATAAAAAATCTGAACTGTGTACTTAGGAGATTGTATCATCCCTCAACTATTATCAAACTCCTAAAATATTTTCATAAATTAAGCAATCAACACTACAAGCACAAATGCATGTTAAGTAAGTAGTCCAATAAATGCATGACCTATTCCTATACGAATTTTCACGATAGAATAAATGCATTCAAAAGAAATGAACTATTCATATTTTCTTGAATCCTACTTTAAATTATTGAAATAATTGTTATTGCACTTTTACAATAAATTTGCTCAATTTTTTTAGTGTCCATTCATAATCCAAAATATGCTTTACATGCACTAATGCCCCTATGCATTTATATACTTCTCAAATTTAAATTAGGACCTAACAATGTGCAAGCCAACATACAATGCTCAAGGAAGGTCGACAAATCAAAAGCATAATGCAAAGGAAACATAAAATAAGGGTCCAAAAGATTTGTCCTCGAATCATAAGTATACAATTTTAGAAAAAAATCTCAGAAACAAAAGAGAACAAGAAAAAGAGGAGAGAGGAAATAATAAAAAAAAGGTTGGAAGATGACCAAAAATACATGTAAGTGTACAAATAAATACCTATTATGAATGTATAATCAACAAATACAAAAGTAACCTTGAATAATATAATTCAACAACTAATAATCATCCCATATCAAAATTAAATATCGACAAAACATTAAAATAATTATTTTTATAAATATTTTAAATAATAAAAAATATTGTATATTATAATTTACTTTTATTCACTTTTTAAAATATTTAATTTTAATATATAAAAAAAAGTTCAAACAATATTAAAAACTTATTATAATTTTAAAGTGTATTTTTTTCATCAAAATTTACAATTTTAAAATTAACAAATATTTTTTAAGTGAATATTAAAATATTTATATTTTAAATAAATAATAAAATATATTGTAACAAAAAAATTAAGAAATATTGAATTTTTTATTTGATTGAAATATGTAAAATATAGTAAATTGAAAAACAAATAAAGCCATACAAACAAACAGAACATGCCATGTAAAAAGGGTATTGCCAGGCATAAAAAATAACGTGGAAGCAACGCAGAGACATCTTTTGTGGAATTGAGTAATGAAGGATCAAAATTAGGTCCATTCTCCATGGACGGGCAGGAAGCTTAAAAGTTTATTCTATGGCATCGAAAGAAAAAAAGAGTCGTGGATGGATATGGGGATGTTTCAAAGCCTATGGCACTTAAAATTAAGAAGATTTCATGGATTTGTAGAAGCAGCTTGTCTAAACGTTGATGATCAAATTTGAACCATTATAATTACCTGTACCAAGTACCCTTTATTTAAGCATTATATAAGTATATTGTCCTTATATCATATAAGAAAAAAACCTACATATCTGATGACATGGTCTAGATTAAAAATAACCGTATGTCAATCGCTCAAGCCCCCAAAACACGCCCTGGACGGACGGCAAATCTCGGACCCACATCTAAACACATTCCTTCCCGGGCGAAGAACAGCAGGCCTTTGCCCAACCCAGGTTAGCCTGAGCTTTCCTTTCATTAGACCGGCCGGCAATAATCTGACGCAACCTAGCGTCGCAGCAGCGCAGAATGTCCAAAATCCCATGCCTTTCGAGTTTCATCCACACACCCTCTACCATGTTGTCAAGACGACGAGGAACACCACAGAGGCGGTGGAATCTTGCCCTCCTCACTACAAACCTTGCAGTGAAGTAGTAATAAGCCAAATTACCACATAAGCAGATAACCATGCAAATCCCAAGCACGAGCCACGCCATCAAGTGAATCTTGTGCGCAAGCACAGTATACACAGCAAAAATGAAACCGTACGCGGTGAAGGCAAAGGAGAAGGAAAGCAATACGTTGGCAAGGCACATAAAGAACATCTTATCTCTCGCTGTAAGAAACGTACTCATTTCCCACATCAGCACCACGATCAGAGACAGAAAGAAGGCCACGCAATCAAAAATCAGAAATAACATGAAGGAGTCGTATCCAATCAGAACCGGCCAGCCTAACTTGTCATCAGTATTTTCCTCTCGATCCGTCTTGAAACCCCCAGGAAGGTTAAACACCGCTGTAAATGACATTGTCGCTAACAACACAGCCACCACTAATTCTGTGTTGCGTCTGTTCTCCAATGTTTGGTCCACAATATTTATAGCATTTAGTTCTTTTTGTCGGCTTGCCTCTGGGGCACTGTAAACGAAAGGCCTGCACTTCGGAGGGTGATTAGCCAACTTTGCTATTATCTTGTACGATTCGTAGTACTCTGTGTTTTCTCTTGCAATGTCCAGGGCCGTCAACCCTTCCTTGTTAAGGGCATCCCTGTTTACTCCACGTATTCGCAGCAACAAATCCACCATCTACAAAATGGACACTCAAATTAGGAAGAAACAAAGTGATAAATACTTATGGTTTAAAGAGTTATAGAGATGAAGAAGACTTCTTGAGGAATATATCTTCATTATTTGGGCGTTTCAGGTCAATTTCTTCATCTCAACCGGCTACAATAAAGTAGTTATAGTATTTTTTTAATTTAAATCCTTAAAAGAATACAGTTAACCATTATTAAGAATACAGCTAACCATCATTACGTTACGTTGAGAGGCTTTCCTATAGCAACATTTTTAATGGCCAACTTCTAACAAATAATTTAATAACTGTAAAATTTTAATAAATAAAAAACATATATAAATATCCTTTTAACTATTATCTTAAATATATATATATATAAGAAGCATCATCTCTTTCCAACTGCCCTTCCAGCGGTAACCCTCTCAGTTGAATTTTCTTGTCTTAAATCTTAGTTTCCAGCTGCAGTTGCATTTGTTGACCCTTCCTTGGAGCCTCACCACTCACCACCTTCATAAACTTATATTTTGGAAGTGATGCATCCAGAAATAACAATTCAGATTTTAGAAAATAGCCTCAAAATTATACTTTCATATGTTTAAGAGACAACCCAGATGACCCTTGCGAGAGCTGATGACGCATAAGAGTAAGTAAGTAGAGGATAAGAATAAAATCGTTTTGCAGGCATAAGAGGGAGTAAGTAGAGAATAAGAAAACCAAAATATTTAAGAATGCTTTAAGCAAAGGACTGCACCTAAAAAGAATAGAAGATATGGATGAGAAAAATTAATAATACATTAAAAAGTTGCATGGAGACAAAAATGATACACAGATAATGCACAAAGACTTGGAGGCACAGATTAAGATACAATGCACAAAAACGACGATTGTGGGGAAAGGTGTTTAGTGCTCAGGTGCTTAAAGTGTTTAAATATTATTGGTGAGAATGATGTTTTGTAAGAGGATCCAGAAGTGGGATCACGAAGGGGCTTAAAATCTGTGTCAGTTGACTCTATTCAAATCGCAAAGTTATGGGAAGCACCGAAGCATTCACTGCTCTCATATTGATATTGAAAGTTAACAAATAATTGGAAATAAGATTTTTTTTGTTGACCTGAATATCGTAAATTAGCACTAAACTCACTGGAACAGGTATTCTACAAGGCACTTCCATTAGTATATTTCACTGTTACCTCTCAACAACATGAAGCTAGGTTAAGAAATGTGACCCAATACGCAAACGTAGAGTTAAAAAATCTAAGGCAGGTTAATTATATAAATAAACAATTCCAACCGCAAAAAGTTTCAAGCATTAAACGAAACTTACATACAAACTTTTGTTCCTTGCTGCAATATGCAGAGGTGTGCTTCCGGTGTGATTCTCTGTTTTCGGATGATGAAGATCTTTTCCTTCAGCATGGAAATTGATGGGTTCCTGCATCTCTTCATTTTCTGGAGGTTGCTCAACACGCTGATTGACCAATTCTGATAAGTCTACCATTTCGTTCAGATATTCAACAATAAATACTTGGCTAACTTGGGCAGCCAAGTGGAGCACGTTCATCCCATCCATATTTGGTATTTCCACAGAGTCGGGCCTGCAGTTAATCAACTCTTCTACGCCTTCCAGAAATCCTAATTTCGTGGCCACACAAAGCGGAGTTTCTCCGTTCTCATTAAGACAATAACACAGTTCCGGATCGAATTTTAATAATTGCTTTATTATCTGCGCGTTTTTTCTCCTGACGGCTAAATGCAAGACCGTATGGCCATGTTTGTTCTGTTTTCTGATTAATGCTCGCGACTCTGGGCGGTCTAACAGATTCTCTATCAGATCTGCATATGAGGCATAAAAATCCCTGCTTAGTGGCATAAACTTTAATGAAATAAGTACTCAGTTAAAGCTTTAAAAAACACATTTTTTTTTAATTCGACGTGAATGGCCAGCGGACTGAGATAGAGTGCATATAAGAACACAAAACAGATTTAAACTAAATATTTGCTATAAACATAGGGTAATGCAAATAGTGAGATATGAAAAAACATAAAAGAAAAACTTAAACTTCAAAGACAAATCACCTGACTTTCCATTAATTACTGCGACATGTAAACAGGTTTGTTCGTCCACTGTCTTTTGGCTTAGACTTGACGGATCTGCTTCATATAACGCATTCACTGTGTCTAAATGACCGTTTTCACAAGCTTTAAACAGGGCCGTTTCATGAAGCTCATTGAGAGCATTCACAGCAATTTCTGCTGGAGGTTTCATTAGAACGGACACTACTTCCGTGAAACCTCCTTGAGCAGCTAAGTGCAATGCAGTATTTCCTTGACCATTGGTATCCTTAACAAAATCAGGGTTGAGTTGGAGGATATTTTCGATGAGATGTAGATTTCCGACTTTAGCAGCCAAATGCAGAAGACTATTTCCCATTCCGTTAGGCGTAACTCTGTTCAGAGCTGCTTCAAGTTTGGAACTATCGAGGTTTTGTCCAGGGGATATTGCAGCCTTATACACGCAGGGATCTATCCCATTGGTGGGTTGTTCACACACACATATTTCCATGGCAATGTTCTGCTGCTACCTTCAAGCTCAGCCAATATACAGTCTTTAAAAGACGTGCTCAGCGAGATTTTTTTTCAAAAGCCTAGTCTTAAAGGCGAGGGGAGAAATAGAAATCGAAATGGGTACACTTCAAAAAGCCGAGGAAAATATGCTTACTCTAGCTGGAAACCAATTTTTATGGAAATAAACCCTATGTTAAAGTGTTGCGATTATACTAATCCGACGACTATGGTCCTTCCAACAGGTAGGGAAAGGCGTTCACCGTCCGATTAACTCATACATTTCCTTCCCCGTCAACGTACCATCGCTGACACAATGCTTTACTTAATTTGGGGAGGAGACTGGATAGTTATGTGATTTAAGGTAATGAAGAAGAGAGCAGAAGATAAAACTTCCAGCCCTGAAGCGCGCCCTTGGGGAACCAACAATTTAAAAATGCAGTGGCCCAATATTATTTCACCAAGTACAGCTGTCACAGTTTTAAGTAATTTCATATCCGTAAGATTGTACCGGTTTGATATTCCATGTAAAATTAATTATATGGTAATACATATTATAAAAGTGCAGTTCACTTGAATCCATTATTGTTAATTCTATTATATTTCTAATTCGTGTAGGGGTGAGAATTAAAAATGAGGTGTTTTTTCATATAACGTTTTAATCAGTTGTGTTGGGAGGATTCGATTCATTTAAAGTAACAAATATTAGTAATAAAGAAGTGGTGGAGAAGGGTAAGGGCATACAAAACATGCATATAGTGAAATATCTCAAAATGCATTGGTAAGTGATGGTAAGGGTTAATGATAGGGTGTTTTATGTGATATTTTACATTAAAGAACATTTTATGGTGAGCTTGAAAGGTAGTGACATCTCTAATTCGTTGTTTCCTATATTCAATGGTGGACAAGAACATCATTAAGGTTGATTCGATTATCGTAACCCACTCCATATCTTATGTGCGGCTCAAATCAACGTGGTAATATCATAGATATTGGAACAAAACATTGAGGTCCCAAAGTCTATTTATGATCTTATTATACGTATTATAATGTGTGTGTGTACATGTATATATATGTGTGTGTATATATACATATACAGACATATATATATATATAATCAATAACATAAAATAATTATAATATTATATTAAATTATTACACCATAGGCATTTATTGTTATAAAGCTAGACTATATTCATCTTGACATAAACTAGATGTCAAATTTTGTTGGGTTATTTTTGATAATTCCATATTGCCGCTAAATTCTAGCCCAACGAGCTAGTGTGTTGGTCCTTTCACGTAAGATTTAGGTCTTGTGCGTTCACTCGAAGCACATGACAAAGGACGGGTTCTCGTAGGTTTTATCGTACAGTTTGGATAAATTGTTCATATTCTTCTCTTTATATCAATTAAATGAGGATTATATACAAGAATAAACATAGTACCTTGATCCTAAGAATTCTAGGTTCAATTAATATCATGCAGATTATCATCATCTTCTATTAGTATTAAGTGCCTAGAAAAAAAAAGAATAAAAGGTATCTCTCACATAAAAGTCTAAACACTTAGTTCATACCATCACTCATAGTAACACAAATTGATACAACCTATTGTCATATATTAAGCTTTAAGTAAAGGTCCATCATAATATCATTCCAGAATTCATCCATCCATCCATTTCCTTTTTGTAATGCCTTACAACAGGGGTATTTATACTTGTTTCACCCTGACCAAGTGTTTACAATCATTAATGTCCAAAAGAGTTGGCCAACAAACTGTCAATAGACTGAGAGTCATGGCGCTTAACAATCAGTTCTTCCTAAAGATTTTGACCTCTACACCCCCTATATCCTTGCTCTATGCTTCACCTTCGCTACCATGTGTTCCTCTCCTTGCGGGCTGATGTAAAAAATCCTATCAATAAGGTCGAAATGACATGTATGAACCATTCTTCCAACTGCTCTCGCTTCCCATGCATTCCCCTAGTCTTTCACTATTGTTCTGAGTCCTACATCCATGGGTTTCTCATGACTCATTCCCCTTTGACTGGGTCCTCTCACGTTGGTTCCTTTGTGCCATTGTCCTCTTACACCCCATAGGTCCTGTACCACAGTGCTTCTATGCCTATCATATGCACACCATCGTCATTTTGTGACATGCTCCTTTTGCACCGTGCCAGTTCTGCACCAAAATGGGACAACACTAGTCAAATTTTTGGGCCAACATCACCCCACACTACGCTCTTAGTCCATCCTGGATTAAGTTGTGCTAGTGTCCTCCAAAAACTCAGGCCCAGACTACTCGAGCTCTTTCTTTAGATTATCCCAATGTGATAATGCCTTGAGAACTTTCATAGTTATTTCTATATTCCCCTTTATTTTTTATCTCCTTGGGTTGGTCGGGGGTCTCATTAGCCTTTTTGACCTGTTCGTCTAGGGATGCGGTGGTGTCTTTTTAGATGTCTTTGAGTGTAGAGATCTCTTTATTAACCTATTCTTAGAGGGCTACAAAATACACGTTCAACTGTTGACGATGTTTATTGATGTCATCCTCCATCATCTCTACATCTCTGAATGCTTTTGTGTACTCAATATGATATTTTATTAAGAGTGCAGCATCAGCCAGTTGTTGCCTCTGGGCTTCTTCAGCTTGGAGTTGAGCCTTCAAGACTTTATTAAGGCATGCTAGCCACACAAAAATGTTGTCTAAAATGGGGCTAAATTCCCCAACTCTCTTTATAGTTCATTTGTAGGTGTCGATGGCCATGGTGAACTTTTCAACTAACTCTAATCCCTCATCTCGTAGCATAGTTTACTCCTTGCATCGCTTGAGCAGTAGTTCCACCAGGGTCTCTAGCTTTCCTATGTCATCCCCATCAAGGGCTACGTCATCTGTTAGTACTGGGTCTTCATTAAAAATTCCTTTACAGAGGTTTAAGATCCTTAATTTTACCTCTATGGCCTTTTTTAGCTATTGTTTCAAGGTGGCCACTTCCTCAACAAGCACTTGTTTCTATGTAACTTCTTTATTATATATGCTTACCACTTTGGCATGAATCCTCCATATTTTGACACGTAATCTCCATGCCCAGCTTCAAAAAGGTGATGCTTGAAAGAAGAGGGGAGAGCTTATTTGGATCTACCCACAATGGTTTCAGCAATGTTGAAGCATCTGGGCCCAAAGAAACGCTGTCATGTGGGAGTTCAAACTCACACTCCTCATTATACATATCAAGGAGGAAAGATACTTGCTTCCTTGTTTCCAAAGTTGCCTCCTTAGAAATAAATTACAACCAAAGATAGAGCATCTTATCTTAGATGTCGAACTGGTTATGTTCATGTATATTGCTTATCGTACCACCATTCTGCTCTTCTGAGGACTCAACTAGTCCCTTCCCCTTACTAGGGTCGTGCTCAAGCTCGACCTCCTCATTGCCACCAATTACCATCTCTATTTATTCTTCACTATCCCCCCTGTAATATTGGGTTCCAACATCAACTAATGAATCATCAGAGTTGACTTTCTCCTCCCATGTCAGGGAGGGAGTTTTCTCAAAATCAGACCCTGAGCTATGAACCTACACCTCAGGAACTTCTTATTGGGTTGCTTACCTTGTGGGATACTACTGGGTGGATATTGCAATATAAACACTTAGGGGAGATGGTGGCAGAGGCGAGGAAGGTGGGGTGGTGACAGTGGATGCAAAGGTGGAGAGGGTGGTGGAGAAAGAGGAGGGGTAGGCTGGGGAGATGAAGGGTGCAGAATTAAAGAGTGTAGAGGTGTAGAACATGGAGGAGATGGGGAAGTGTGGGGAGATGAAGATGAAAGTGGAGATGGTGAAGGGTGATGTGGAGGTGGCATAGAGGGACATGATTTCATGAGTCTGGAGGCCTACACCTCTCTAGTCTTTTGTCATTTCTAGGGGGCCTAGTGCCCACTTATGTTAGTGCCCACATATGGCTGCTTCTTCTTCAGAGGTGGCACCGAAGGAAGTTTCTCCCTAGGATCTCCACCTTATGGGTTCTTTTAAGGGCACAACATGTAAAATAGTTTATGGATTTTCTTCTCAACTAATGTTTGCTTGACCTATATGTCGATCAGGTCTGTCTCTAGCTTCTCCACATAGGCCTTCTTGCCTAGATAAACATATAACTTATAGAGGGTGTGAATCTTCAAAACTATCTTTTAAGCTTGCAAGATGATGGGCTACACGTCATATATCCAATTGATGGAGTCTATGAAGTACCGTGTCAAAAAGGTGTAAGGTAACTTAAGTCATGTTGAGAGCTCTCTGGATGGGTTCATACAGATAGGCATGAGGGAGAAGTGTTATTTTACATAAAATTGTGATTGCTCCATGTCCAACGGGGGTGAGTCCTTAGGAATACACCACTCATCCCTAAATTTTGCCTTCATCCCATTAAACCAAAACCTTATCTTGATCTTGTATGAGGGAGTGATGTGATCAACCAATGTGAATGCCCTATACCGTTAAATGGGGGACTTGTGCATGGGGGTACACCCACTTTAGTGCTCTAAAACTATAGTCTAGAACCCCAATTTCATTAAAAACCATTAAAAGGAGCATAATCTCCATGAAAACCTATACTTCAACTCCTGATGGGCCCTCTCTGCATCTTCAACAATCTTCTCAATGAAGAACATAGCTTAGTTGTACTTCATCCCTTGTGAGACCTGATGAGCAATGTAGAGGTGTGTCATGTCAACCTATTTCCAATGATCGATCCCTTTGATTTTGGTCATTACGATCTACACCACAACTTAGAGGGTAGGATCTTACAAGTCTTGGTATGTATAACATGGCCCTACTTTTGATACATCAGCATCGTGGTGGTCTTTTGTATCTCCTCGGTATCAATCAAGTCATCAGTTATGCTCAATATTGAACATTATAGTCATGTGACCCTACTAATTCTTTTAGGAGTGATCTTCATGCTGCACCCAACGATGTAGATATAGTCCTTATGGACACGCTAAAGGAGGAATTGAACTACATTCATGGGCTTACCAAAATAGGGCAAGTTGAATAGCTATAATAATCCTATAGCATACAACTAGTTGAAGATAATGAGATCATATACCACTTGGTTCTTGGTGTTAGAGGTTTTAACCTGATAGTAATTATGGAGCTCAACTTTGTTCCCATTCTACCTACTTTGCTTTTTGCATCATACTTTCCTTTCCTTCTTTCGTGCTCCTCTTCTCCTCCCATGTTTTGTACTTGTTCTTCTAGGCACTATGTTTGATCTTTTGGGGTCTCTTCCCTAATTGGAACCCAGTCTCCTTTGCTCACCTCTTCTTCTGGTATTGTCGACAAGGTTTCAAGCCTCTTGGCTTTTTTCTTAGGTTGTATTACCCTTCGAGGATCCTGAAGGTTAATGTGTGACTGTCCATCATTTTCAAAAGAATACGTTGTTACAGATTATTGCTTCAACTTTTTGAGCTTAAACACCCTTTAATGGTGGACCTAAAATTTGTAACTTTCAAAACTAAAGCTTTTCCCAATGAACTATACTTAGAATCTCTCTTCTCAACTTGGTAATGACTTGCGTGGTTTATTAAGGATATGAAAACTCTCTACTTTGCTCAAAATTTGATTGATTCAACTCTAATAGTCGCTTGGTCTTTGACTCTAGTAGTCGTTTGATCTTCATCTCTGTTAATTCAAAAAAAAATGCAAAATAAAGTATGAAATGGGCTTAACTGGCCTATTTATAGGTTCTAATAGGGGTTTACCATCATTAATGTCTTTGCATCACCCATCACTTTGTGGATTTTAATGTTGATCTTTAATGGTCACCACATAATTAATGCATTAATGGTATTATTCCATCATGTCGTTGGCATATTTTTTTCATAACTATTCTTTCCACATTAATAGTCTGTCCCATCTCGTAATGGATGATAGTTGTTTCCTATAGTTTTTGTGAGGTGGGAGACAGTTATCTCTTTAAATTTATACCTTATAGTAAGAACCTTACCCCTTCGTACCTTAAATAACTCTCCTGCCTTTAGTACCTTGCACTCCCATGTAACACATGTGCCTAAGTAACTTGCACACTTTTCATATTTGCCTTTTTAAACATGATTTTTTTTACCACACTTAAACTAGTCATGGTCCTCCGTGAAAAGAACAAGAACTTTGAAAACAAAATTACCAAAAAAGAAAATTTGCACACAATGAAGGCGGTGCTTTTATTGAAAGTAGTAAATCCTTACTAATGGCATAAGCCGTATTAAATACAAAAACTTCAGCTATTATGAAGTGAAATACGACTGAAGTCAGTTTCCATTATAGTGCCTAGGAAGGAACTGACCATCCATCCTTTATAACTGACATGTTCTAGTAGGTGTAATACTATGTATTATGAAAGGACCATCCCAGTGTAGGCAAAACTTTCCTAGGTGAAATGCAAACTTAGATTCATATAACAAGACCTTAATTCCTGGATAAAATGTTTTGCTTTTTATATGGCGATCATGCCATGCCTTTTTCTTGCATTTTTATACATCCTATCTCTAATAAGCAAGGAAACAAGATTCATCCAGTTATATTAAAGTGTCTAAGCATGCTTTCAAGGATGACTCTTCATCCAATTATCCTACATGCACTATACATATAAATGGTACCAAAAACTCCACCAGTAGGACTTCTTCTTTGCCATACACCAAGTTGAATGATGTGCTTTTGTTTAAGCGCTTGTAGGTTATTAGGTAAACCCATACTACAGTAGACACCCTATCATCCCAATCTATTTAGCCAACGTTACAGATATTTTTCAAAGGGTTACCTATGATTTTGTTGAAAGATTCAGCATTTCCATTGGCTTGGGGGTGATATGGGGTTATTTTGTGTCATGTGATCATGAACTTATCCAACAACATGCAAATTATTTCATTCAAAAAATGGGTTTCGTGATCATTGGTGAAACTTAGGGGGCATCCAAACCAAGTGATGACATTCTCCTAGATGAACCTCATAGTAGTAACAATAGTACAATCTTTTATCAACATGACTTTAGCCCAATGTGTAATATAGTTAATTGTTATAATGATGTATTAAGAACCTGTCCATCATCGTGCTAGAGTGATGGGACCAAAAAAATCAATAGCCCATTTTTTAAAGGGTTCTTAATAAGGGATGGATCATAGAGGCATAACATCTCTCTTATTAGGTTTGACTACACATTGACATATGTCACATTGCTTAACATATGCTTTATCATCTTGGAAGAGATTTGGCCACCATAATCCAGCTAGAAAAACCTTCCACATAGTAATCTATCCAACATAGTTTCCACTAGTAATGCCTTCATGAACTTCATGAAGTACCTCCAGGAACTCATGTTGCATTACATAATGTCGAAGAACTTTGTCATAACCCATTTTGTAAAGATCACCTACTATAAGCTAAAAAGGTGTGGCACATATTGTGAGTTGATTTTTGGCTTACGAGGTGAGATAGTCAGGTGCTAAACAAGTGGTCAAGAACATTGCAATGTCTTCCAACTCTTTAGGTATCCATGTAATGCAAAAAATTCATAAATCAGGAAGATCATCCTCTATGGTACATGGTGGTTCTCCTGTCTTAATTTACGATAGGTGGTTAGGTCCACAATTGGCTTTCCTAGGTTTCACCATCATTGAAAACTATAATTCTTGGAATAAAATAATCCAATGATAGATCTATCCATGTAGTATGGGTTTATTGACAAGGTAATTCAAGCCTTATGATTTGTAAAGAAAATAAAAGGAGTGTCTAATAGGTACTATCTAAATTTTTGCAAAGTGTAGACCATTGATAATGCCTCACATTCCATAATGGTATAGCTTCTTTCATCTGGTGTGAGCTTCCTACTGGTAAATTAGATTGGGTGTTCCAGGTGACCTTCACCTGGTTGTATAAGGATTGCACCAACAACCATGCCAGATGCATCAACATGGACATGAAATGGCCTTGTCCAATTGAATAATTGAAGAATAAGAGTAGTGACCAGCTTTTCCTTGAGTGTTTAAACATCCTCCTTGCAAGAGCAAGTCCATATGAAATGATCATTCTACTTTAGAAGTTATCTAGGGGTACGACAATCTTTACATAATTGTGAATGAGCTTTATATAATAACTTGTGTGGCCTAGAAAGTCATAGACCTCATACTGATTCTTGGGTGTTGGAAGGTGAAGAATAACATATACCTTCATCGAGTCTACCAAGAGTCCTTCCTTACAAATAATATACCCTAGGATCACACCAAAAGGTGTTGCAAATAGGCACTTCTTTAAGTTTAATGAGATTTGTAAAACTTGACAGCACTTAAGCATAAGCCTGAGGTTAATGCAATCATCCTTGACCAAAACATATACTATCCAATCATCCAAATATACTTAGAGGAACTTGTGGATAAAGTCCTTAAAGGCTACAACTATTATTCATGAAAACACTATGAGGGTATTTTTCAACCTGAAGGGCATAATAGTATAGGCAAATGATCCCCATTCAATGGTGAAGGTTGTCTTGGGATGGTCTTCTTTAGCTATTTAGACTTGATGGTACCCCAAAAATCCATTTGTGAAGGAGTACACTTCACAACCAGCAACACCTTCAAGGATTTCCTCTGTGAATAGCGTTGGAAAGGGATATGTTACACAATATGCATTAAGTACTTGATAGTCCACATAGATATGGATGCATCCATCCTTTTTGATACTAATCACCGTGGGACTGACCCACTTGGATTCATCAATGGGAGTGATTACTCTAGTATGTAGCATACCATCAATATCCTCTTTAACACATGCCTAGAGATTAGAATTCATCTTATATGGGCATTTTTTCATTGGTTGAGCACCATCAACTAGTTTGATATGCATTTTTCCTAATTACGGGTGGAATCCCTTCATTTCACTATAGTTCCTTAGGAAAACATCCTAATATTATTTTATCAATTCAAAGATTTTTGAAATCTCTATGTTAGTCTAATAGTTTCCTACTATATCCAGCTTTGGTTCTTGTTCCAAGCTGATGTTACACTAAACAGTCTGAATAGGTCCCTATTAGGGGTTGTCTATATCGACACCCATGTCCTGAACAATTCTTGTGCCAATGCCTATAAGAATATCTAAATGATTGGATAATGGGTCAAGTGGAGTGGATCCTTCACCTTCTTCTACTTGTAATATGGGCTTTTTTTTCCCAAATGAATTTCTTCACATCGGATTAGATTGAGGACTAACACAAGTGATGGTTCTTGGGGTATCGATGGTTCATGGAATAAGTGTAGGGGCTCCTTAGGGTCCTGATAGATAATCCTTAAATGTTATTTTATGAGACATGGGTCACCTACTACCACTTCATGTATGGCTTAGAGGTTGAGGCACAAATTCATTTTTGGTGAAGAATAGAACAATGTTGAGCTCATGTTCTCCTTTAGCAGATGCTAATACCTGATACCCACATGTTTTTATTCATAAATGTACCATGTTCATGCTCAAACATGTAAAGTTCCATAAAATGCATGCACCCATAAATATTCTAATAAGTAGGACTCATTGTTTCACCACATTGTTCCACAAGCTTCAATGTGAGACTCAGGGGCTTGTATTCCCCTATAGCTAACTGTTCCCTTTACTTTTTTATCATGATGGAAATGGTCGTGTAAGGCTAAGCATACATGATCTCACTGGGTGAGTCATTCACAATGGGTTCACCACCATCATGCGACCATGCCATCAAAGATATGAACCAAAGATTGAAGATGATATTCATTAGTATGGTAAAACTCTTCAAGGCACTAAATGAAATTTTGGACTTCCATCTGCCTATGGAACCTTAGAGACTCATCAAGTATTGTAAGTGGTGTTTCTGTGATAGGTTATGTCATGGCTTGGCTAGTGATAAGTTGAATGAACATATGTCATTTATTAAATTGGTATGACACATTGTATTGGTTGTTGATGGTTCTACATATCTTGCGAGTGAGGTCATAGTCATCATGAGCCAAATAATTACATGCATTGCCTGTAGTATCAGAGATGGACTGAGTATCTGACCACTAAATAATTCCATTTGGAGTGGGATCTTTCTGCTCATTTTTCTTTGTAGTAATGTTATAGATATGGTCTATATCTTCATCAACATGGATAAGCTCTATATAAGGAGGCCGTTATGCTTGATCTAGTGGTATTACAACACGTTAATTAGTGTTTTCAAAATTAATGTATAAATTTTTGAAGATCAATTCTACATTATTCTCATAAAACCAAGGTCTTCCCATTAGATCTAGGTAATCATCAGCTTCAGCTAGTTCTAAAACCTCAAAATTTGCTTTGAATGGTACCCCAAGTATGTCAACCATTGAATTCTTGAGGACCCTAATAGGTAGTGCATGAGTCTTATTTGCCATAAATAAGACATGAGGTGAAGGCTGTAATGCTTGATTGGACATCTTGTGCCAAGCATCCTTGGTGAGGACATTGACTTTTGTGCCTGTATCTACTAGTATGTCCTAGATTACCCATCCATCGATGGTAGCATTAACCAATATTTCTTTATCTTCTAGGAGAGTAGAGAAACTAGAAGTGTCCTGCCATCGAGCATGATTTAAATGGTGATATTCACTTTACCTAGTGACATGAGGGTGAAATTAATTTGGTATTCGAGCTTGACTCTTAATCCAAACATTGAGTTGTGGGATAATATCCTAATCCCACATACGTTTGCCTAGTTCTTGAAAGTCATCTCGTGCCACATGTTGAAGTTTAGCTTCCCTTTACATAGTAGCACGTTGCATTACATCTTTATCTTTTAGGAACTGAAACTCTCCCTAAATTTATTGTATGAGTTCCATCATATCTTGGAGGACATCCTTTTACTATTGAATATTTCAATCATTTCTAGCTCATGGTTATTCCTGTTGCACTTTCTCGATAGGATTAGTTGTGAATTGGATCTGTCCCCCACTACGATTGGTAATGTTTCCCTATTGAACTATAGGGATTATTGGGTGTGTGTACCACTATGGTTTATCAATTCAAATCATACCAGTGCCTTTTTTATTTCACTCTTTGGTTATAGTTGTATATAAGTCAGGACATTGTTCTAGTCGGTGGTCCTTTTTATAGAAAGTGCACATCAGTAAATCTTGGCAATCCCTTTGATAGTGGTCTGGAAACCCATATTTATAATAGGTCCTAGGTGGGAAATGACCACATTCTCATCCTCACCCTCTTCCTCATCTATGTCTGATCCAGGCAACAATTTAGGCGACAATTCGGGTGACAGTTCCACCCTAATTGATGACAAAACTTTCGGGAGCCATAACTTTTGCATCGTGGCTCCAATTGACTCGTCGTTTGAATCGTTGGAAAGCTAAGAATGAGGGGAACATCATGAAATGGCATTGAGTTATGCTCAATGATGTTTGACCCCCAAAAACCCAACAGAAGTGCCTCAAATTTTAATTTTAATAGTGCAGTCTTCCAGACATCAGTGGTATCAGAGCGGTTTATCTTGAGAGTGTATGATCCCGAGGATGAGGTCAGGATACAAGAATCTTGGGTGGGAAACAATAGAGATTCCTACTTTTCCACCTATTCACTCCAAATGACTTCAAATGGTAGATGACACCGAGACATCCGATCCTTTTAAGGAAATGGTGAATGAGGCCCTCCAACGGTAACAAGCGCAGACGCTACAATAATTTGCCCAAATTTTTCTAACACTTCCGATGGGAAATCTTGGCTCCATAGCTCCACTTCCTGGCTCCTCATCTAGGGAATGTCCTTTCAGTGCCCCAACACCCTTCAAGGTCCAGGTAAATTTTGATATTCCTACATTTGAAGGCAAAATCAATGCTGATGCAGTAGAAAATTGGTTGGATCAATTGTCTTCCTACTTCTCTGTAAATAAATTCACCGATGGAGAAAAGATTACTTTTGATCTTTTCAAATCAACATTGCCTGTGAAAAATTGGTGGGAAGTATGCAAAAAGAGGTTCAGTGCAGATGACATTGGCCTTGAGGTGGAACCTACCTAGGATGATTTTGTGGAAGCGATGAAAGAAGAATACTATCCCATCAGAGCATATGATGATCTCTACATACAGTGGCAACAACTTCACCAAGGTAAGGACCAATCTGTTCAAGATTACATAGACACTTTTCATTCTTTGTCTGCAAGATTGGGCTTTCAAGACAGTGAGAAACATAAGACTCTCAAATATTGTGGTGGACTATAATGGTACATACGGTGGGAAATGGAACTCTTTAATCTAGAAACCCTTAGTGAGGCATACAAATTTGCAGTGAAGATTGAACAAAAGCATAATAGAAAGAATATGAAGAGTCAACCCTGAAAATGGAAAGGTGACAAGGATGGTCAAACACGAGGCCCAAATTGGAAGCAAAAAGAGTTTCAGGATAAGAAATCCCAGAAAGGAAAGGCTGGAAAATGGTGTGATTACCACAAAACTGGAAATCACTCTAAAGAAGAATGTCAAGCCATCAATTCATTGATTTATGAGTCACAATACTCGACGTCTACTACTCTGCCTCATACACAACCCACAGTCGAAGAGGACGAAGAAGAAATTGTAGATGCTGACCCTGACACCATTATCGCTTCATCACAGAACCGTGAGGAAAGACCAGATGATAATGAAAGATTGTTCCACTCCAAATTATGGGTAAAAGGTAAGCCTTTACATTTCATTCTTGATAGTGGGAGTCAAAATAATTTAATCTCTACTAAAGTTATGAAAAGTCAAAATCTATCCATGAAGCCTCATCCAAAGCCCTACAGTATTAGATGGTTGAGCCCAGGGAGAGACCTCTGTGTCACCCATCAGTGTCTTCTTTCATATGATATAAAACCATTCCAAGATGAAGTCTTGTGTGATGTGGTCAATCTAGATGTTTGTGATGTACTCCTTGGTTAGCCATTCATGTATGAGCGACATGGCATCTATGAATCACAAACCCGAAGGATCACCTTCACTCTTGGAACATAGTACTATAGGGTACCAGAGGTACCACCTCCCACATCTATCTCCCTGATCAGTGTGAAGCAATGCAAGAGATTGGTGGAGAAAATAAAGTAATTTGTTCTCATGGTGGTCAAGCCAAAGAAATCCAAGAAGGCCGATGTTGCAGTCCTGACTACACAATCAACACAACAACAAAAGCAGATAGGATGAATCATAGGAGAATATGATGACTTATTCAAGTCACCCATAGGAGTTTCACTGCATTTCCAGGTAAAACATTCTATCGATTTGATCCCAGGGTCACCTTTGCCTAATAGTCCTATGTATCATAGATCATTTTTGGAGAATGATGAGATGGGGCTCTTTGAATGGTTGGTTATGCCTTTTGGCTTAACTAACGCACCTATAACTTTCATCAGGATGATGGATGACATCCTACGACCCTTCACCAACTCATTTGTGGTTGTCTACTTAGATGACATACTCATCTATAGCAGAACATGGGAAGAACATTTGCAACATGTTCGTAAGGTGCTTCAAACTCTTCAGGAGCACAAGTTGTATGTAAATCTTGACAAATGCACATTCGAGATGAAAACAATTCAGTACCTTGGGTACGTTGTGAATGAGGAAGGGGTCCATGTTGATCCAGAAAAGATTCAAGTTATTTGAGAATGGCCCACACCAAGGACCCTCACAGAGCTTCACAGCTTTTTGGGTCTTGCAAATTTCTACCACAGGTTTGTTCTTAGATTTTTCACATGTTGCTTGGTCACTAACCCAAGTAACTAAAGGAGGAGCTAAAGCTACATTTTAGTGGGGTGAAATACAACAACGGGCATTTGATCATTTGAAGAACAGACTTTGCTCAGCCCCTGTTCTTGCCTTGCCAAATTTGCATCAACCTTTTGAGTTGATGACAGATGCATCTGAATATGCCATGGGAGCTATCATCATGCAACATGGCCATCCTGTTGCATATCATAGTGAAACTTTCACTGATACTGTCAGGAAATATCCAACATATGATAAGGAGCTCTATGCCATTGTGCAAGCTTGCAAACAATGGAAACACTACATCTTGGGGAAAGAAACGGTCATCCACACTGACCACAGACCATTGGAATTCATCCAGACACAAAGCAAGCTCCAAAATGAGAGGCATCAAAAGTGGGCCACATATCTTCAGCAATTCCACCTGATAATTAAACACAAAAAGGGGAGCTCAAACACAGATGCAGATTGTCTGAGCGACCCACCAATTACTGCACTATTAAAATTGAAATTTGAGGCACTTCCATTGGGTTTTTAGGGGTAAAAATTCATTTAGAAGAGCTCAATACAATTTCCTAATGTTCCCCTCATTCTTAGCTTTCCAACGGTTTAAACGGCGAGTCAATTGGAGCTACAGTGCAAAAGTTATGGCTCCCGAAAGTTTCGTCATCAATTAGGGTAGAACTGTCACCCGAATTATCACCTAAATTGTTGCCTGGATCAATGTCATCCAACTTTGTCTTGAGTATTTTCTACTAAGGTTTGGCATGTACCATGTTCTTGAGTTTCATGGATGTCACTAATCAAATGATAGTCATTAGTGTCATGAGTATAGGCATCATAGATCTTGCAATAGTCAGACACTTTAGTGTGTGTAGCTCATTGTAAATGAGGAAAATATTGGACATCATGTTCCTCATGATAGATTTCACATGTTTATTTAAGTACCACATGAATGTTCTTGCATAAACAATTACTCCATGTATGCCCTTCAGATTCATAGTCTGTACACCAAACACCACTACGTGTTTCATGTGCATTATTGGTCATCAACTTCTCAAGTTATGACACCATTGAGGCTATCTAGGCCTCCATAAAGGGACTAATATTAGTATCAATGCTTCCAACTACCTCAGTGCAGAGATCAACTTCTAAATCCTTGTGTAGTCTAATGAAAGTCCTCTATGATAAGGTTCGATGGAAAAGCAATAAAAATCCTCCCACAAACCATTGTGCATGTTGAGAAACATTAATTTTAAATGATAATTTAGATAATAAAGTTTTAAACCTTGCATCATACTCATGCACACTTTCAACGAGTCTTTGTTTTATGTCCATCAACACTGCTATGCTCTATTACTCAAATTTAGGAATGTCTTACTCCTGAAGGAAGTTTATCTTTAGTTGGTCATAATCAACCATCACTAGTTTAGGATCAAACTTATGATACCATTTATGTGCACGTTCCAAAATCATAGTTACAAACTATGTAGCCTTACATTCAGAGTATGTAATTCCTTCTACCCTCTAGATCATGCTACATTTGTGGACATGCTTAGCTACATTTTCCATACCTCAATACTTTGGTAAGTGCAGTGTCATCTCATAATATATCGTAGTCAGTTGAGGTACTAGAATAGGTGGTTGTTGGGAACCTCTAGCCTCGATCCCTTGAGGAGGAAGTCCACTACCTCTTATACCACCTCTAGTACCTACAACAATAGTGTTTATGATGTGAGGCATAATAGACAGTTGATTACTCAAATTGGGCCCTGTATTATGTCCTTTTAGGCTTGGTCCTCCAAGCATCCCAAGTTGTGCCATATAATTCTCTTAAAGAGGGAAAGAGAGTATTAAGTCCAACTGAGCATTAAACAACTCAGTTTTAGTATCCCTTACCAGTTTATTTTTTTATTATAAACTATCTGTATCCTAATTTTGTATGTGTACTATGTCTAACTCAAAATCATGATCATGCACTATGGTGGGGGAGCCTGGGTAGATTATACTTGGTTTCTTGGTTCTTACAATCCATCTTATTTCTCCTTCATAAGATAGAAGTGGCATAAAATGTGACTCAAAAGTGATGGGGTCCTCACATGTTTCCATTTCCCTACGGATCCTAACAACACTCCTTGAGTTCTCTTGGTCTCTTCTAGTATCACTAACTCTTATAATCCTTTACCAAGCTTCATCATACTTATATTTCTATAATGCACATTGATTGGATACCATTTTGAACCCACAATATTCTACCAACTATTCTCCACTTCTAAATGTGTGGCTTATGCACAAGATGATTTTGCTTTCCATTGGTAAAGTTTCCAATCCAAGATCAACAAATAACTTGTTAAATTCAAAAGCAAAAAGCTTAAGATAATGACCACGTGGTTCTTGAAGGAACTGGAACTTGGCCTCTTCAGTGCATGAATAAGAAGCTACAATGTACTCCAAAATGTATCTATTCAGAACTCCTTTCCACCAAAATTTGACAACTCGCATCCATGGGGCTCCAAGTCGTGTTAAAGCCCTTTATTGTTCTAGCAGCCAAGATTGCCTCCTTCCAAGATTCATTGATCATCTTTGAGCATCTACTATTAACCAAACATGTAGATGAATTGGGACCTTCGATAATAAGGTTTCATACAATGTGCTATAAATATTCTACTCCACCCACTATCGTGTGAAGGTTCCTGGTTCAAGGTAAGGAACTACAAAATTATCTTCAACACTGGTAACCCATTATTCTATATTCTTCAATGTAATACACTCAAACATTTTTCCATGATCGTGCTTCAAGTGCTTTAGGTCCCAACAATAGAACCAAAATTTTGGGTTATTTTTTATACTTCCAGATTGGTGATGAAGTCTAGCCCAATGAGCTAGCATGTTGGCCCTTTCATGCAAGATTTAGGTCTTGCATGCTCACCCAAAGCATGTGGCAAAGGATTGGTTCCTGTAGGTTTTGTCGCACTGTTTGGATAACTTGTTCATATTATTCTCTTTATATCAATTAAACAAGGATTATATACAAGAATAAGCATACTACCTTGATCCTAAGAATTATAGGTTTGATTAATTTCATCACGTAGATTATCGTCATCTTCTATTAGTATTAAGTGCCTAAAAAGGAAAATAATAAAAGTTATCTCTCACACAAAAGTCTAAACACTTAGTTCATACCATCACTTAGAGTAACACAAATTGATACAACCTACTATCATATATTAAGCTTAAAGTAAAGGTCTGTCACAATATCATTCTAGAATTCATCCATCCATCCATTTCCTTTTTATAATGCCTTACAATAGGGGTATTTATACTTGTTTCACCTTGAGCAAGTGTTTACAATAATTAATATCCTGAAGAGTTGGACAATAAACTCTCAAGAAATTTAGAGTTGTGGTGATTAACAAATAGTTCTTCCAAAAGATTTGGGCTTCTACACCACCTATATCCTCGCTCTATGATTCACCTTCACTACCATGTGTTCTTTTCCTTGTGGGCTGGTGCAAAACTTCCTATCAATAATGTCAGAGTGACCCATATGAACCATTATTCTAACTACTCCTACTTATCATGCATTCCCCTACTCTTCCACTACTATTCTAAGTCTTACTTCTTTAAATTCCTCATGACTCATTCCTCTCTGATTGGGTCCTATCACGCTGGTTCCTTTGTGTCATTATCCTCGTGCACCCCATAAGTCCCATGCCTTGGTGATTCTGCACCTATCAAATGGCTACCATGGTCCTTCCATGACATGGTCCTTTCACGCCATGTTATTTCCATGCCAAAATGGGACAACACTTAGTCAAAATTATGGGGCTAATAAATTTGTGGTCATGATCATTTTGGTTGATAAATCAATAGATGGCAATGGGTTTTGTAATATTGGTAGAGGCATAGCCAAGATTCATCTTGGCATCTTTTAATGTCATTTACATTAAAAATGATAAGTGACAACAAGAAAGAGATTGAGGTGGAGTTGATTATAGTTTACATGGTGGTTGTAGAATTTTTAAGTTGCCCTTGAGCAATGACACATATAACCAACCATTAACTGAGACTCGCTTTGGATCAATCTATCGATCTTATTAAAACAATTGATTTCTTGACAATTATAATCATGGAATTTGATGTGATTTGCTCAATACTTGGATTTTAAAGAGGTCATTTTACATAAACTCTGGTAAATTAACCTAAACACAACCTTGAGAGTTAAGTATGCTATTGCAGTCGTTTGTTCTTTATGCACTATGCACGAGACAAAGTTTGCTTTGTTTGATGGTCAAATCACCATCCACCATGAAATTAATGAGATTAGTGAAGAGTGTAAAGTGCAATGGTACTCTTGGAAGTTACTACCTTCAAGAATGGATGAATACCAAATTGGGCAATCCCTAATTAGAACATCATTGTCCCATAATAGTTTGAACAAACCCCAAAGAATTTGCATCCTTGATTGTAAAATTTTAATGAAAACCATCATATAAAAAATGTATTTATTAGTTTATAATGGTTCTATTGGGGCATCACAATTGATAATCACAAAAAACCCCACTTATAATGATGATCCACTATTAACAACCATACTAAAACTATAATTTCTATCTTCAATTAACAACCACACTACATCAAAGCCATGGACCAAAGCAAAATATATATATATATATATATATATATATATATATATACATATCCGACTCTTCCAATATAACTTTTGCTTGATCTTTTTGGAGTGCAACTAATTCCTCCTTTGGCTAGCCATGTCAATGCTTACTTAAGTACCAAGAAGCCACAATGTAACGTTAAAATTGAGCCTCACTCAAAGTAGGAGTAAGAGGAAGAAAGAAACCAAGGGATTTTTCAGAATGTAGGCAACCATTTTTGCACCCTTTATTCACCATACACCTAACTCTACTAGCTATTTTTTTAACTTGGGATTTAAGCAAGATAATGATGTACTTCATAGGGGCCTTGAATCCCATCTCATTCTTAGGAATGAAAGTTTTTAATATGAGATTTTTATCCTAGGAAGATACACGTCAAAAATTACTTGACATGGAACATGAATGTCAATGCAATCTACAGCTTCCACCAAACTATTTCAATTACACAATGCATGATTGAAATAAGTGTCATCTGAATGGAAACATGTGTCTGATATCAAAAAGCTCCTCTAAAAATATAGATAATTCACCATGTGTCAATTTAGACAAGTTTAAAACTAATTAAATAAATATGTTGGCTATATTAATCATATAATTTCTAATAATATAATTGATCTATGAAGGATGCCATATGCAAAATAGATATGTATGAACATATATTTCCACATTTTTCCAATCTCATTCTTAGTAACACTAACAACAACTATTTTAATCGTACCAATAGTGATATTTTATATTTATTTTTTGAATGGAAGAAAGGTAAAATTATCCATAGGAACACAAACACTTCCCATTTTGTGTAGTTTGATGGACCTGAGATTAAATCCCCACCAGTCTCTACATACTCCCTTGAATAACTATGGAACTTTGGTGTGTCTAAAATTTCAAACCATACTATCTATTATAGCTTCCTCCATGGAGGTTACAACTGCCATGTACTAAAGAGTGTAAGTTACATCAAAAGGGAAGAATTTTTTTATTTTGGTAAAGTAAGGTTTTGTCAAGAAATAGAATGTAAATAAAAAATAGTACATCCCTTGAAACCCATCCCCAATGATGCTTTCTCACCTTTTATGCACAAAGTGTGAAGCCACAATAATACGATATTCATTTAATCCATCCTTACAAAACATATTTTTGCTAACTATTCTTCCCTTAAATTTTATGTTCTTTTGCTAGTTGGGATAAATGAGATGTTTATGGAGATAGGCTTGAATTTTTCACACATTTTATTCCAAGGGTTTGAGTATGGCATTTTGTATGTTCTTAAGCTTGATGGAATATATCCAAGTGTAAATATATTGGTATCATGGAAAAATAGAATCTACAAGATAGACTCTGGGAACTTAATGTTTTCTCCCCACATTTATGGCATTACAACACTGATTTGAGCTACACATCAAACATGGATCCATGTTTTAATCAAATCATATCTCATAAAGTCCTCATATACACTTGACAATATGGTCCCTATAGGGTATTATAACACCTAAAATACCATGACATTGGCCCTCACCATCACCTCCCCATTCACCTTGATATCATCTAAAATACCCTGTCAGTGGCCTTCATTGATATCATGGATGAATGCAAGTTATAATATAACAACATATGGATATCATTTATCCCATATAATTTACACATACACACATGGATACTTTAAATTTTAAATTGATACATCAATGTAAAAGTAGTGCAAAATGGTATGCATTAGTTATATCAAAGCAAGGTGGCAACATATTTGATTGGATGTTTTCTTTTGTCAAGCATGGATGAGGATGTCATGAGAGTTACATTGGTTGTGTTGGGGCTCCATGTCTTATGGGGATTAGCGTCAATGGTCATTCGTTTTAAGTGACATATGACTTCTAACTTACAATTTCTTGCTTTACAAAACCCCACTTTACCAAAACAAAAAATTACATCCCTTTCGACGTAATATGCACTTTTTGGGCAACTGATTGTTAATTATAATGGGTCTCATAAAATTCTAAAAATAATAATTTATTATTATATTAAATATTATATAAAAAATATAGTATTTAATATAATATTTTATAATTTATTACATATTATACTATTATAATACATTATATATATAATATATTATTATAATATATAATATTTATACAATTTTTTAATATAATATTATATACTAAATTTAATAGAGATATAGTATTTTATTATTCATATTGTATAAACGGTAAATTGTAATGGACTCTAACATGAAATGCACTTAATATTGGCTTAATTTATCTAATAATAAAAGTCAATGTGTTAATATTGCCACCTTGCAAGCTATGGACCCCTTTCCAATCAGTGTTTGGTTTTAAATATGTGCCCCTTGGTTTACAATATCATTAAAAATAACTTCCCATTATCCCTTACCATTGCACTTATCTTACTTGGAATTTAATATATTGTAGGCAAGGGCGAGAATGGGGTCTGAAATGTTTATAGAGGTTTTACTCTCAATATTTCTGCCACCACTTGGAGTTTTTATTAGATATGGTTATGTGGTATGTACAATAATATGTTTACTATTCTACATGTATTTGTAGGATAAATATTTGCAACAACCTTTTCACCCACCTTCAACTTCTGCCTCAATAAGAACTTATCAATGGTGTAATCAAAATATTATCATATGTTTTTTTTGTATCTGTTGAGGAGCACCAAGTTCTCAGATTCTTTGATTATTATCCCTTGAAAATATTTTGTAGATGTATTTGTAGGCTATGCAACTATACATATGGAATGGTGGTATATTCACACAATAAGTTTTTCTTCATTTTGTTGTATGTTGGGAAGAAAATCATTTAAATGGTTAATTACATTGAAGATGTTTTTATTGGAAATCTGGAACCAAATATTCGTCTCCGAATCTTTAGATGCCATGATTGCCAGTGACGACAATGAATAATTTAAGTATGGTCATAAAAAAAAAAAAATTGTGTGGGGACTAATTGATGTAACTTTCCATAACATATGGAAATAGGAATTCCCAATAAGTTGGGTAAATTAGTTTATGTCAAAAACCTAACAAAATTTACGAATGAAGGTGGGACATTCTATTGCTTTAAAAATCATTTTAGAAATGATGGAGGTAAATATGTAACATATGCATCCATATCGACATTGATGATATACATAATCATAATGATAAATAACATGCTTGAGTATCTAACATTTCTCATAGGTATTGTATTCACACCTTTAGTCTAGGTAAATCAAATGAAGTGTTCCCCTCTTCATTATATGAATATGTGTTTATTAAATTGTTCATTTCTATGTTTTTTTTCCTATTGATTACCATTGAATATAATTTTTAATTCTTATAAGTATCAGTCTTCTGACAACTTAAATTTGTGTTGGTTTATTTTGTATAACATAACACAATGTGTACACTTCATAACCTCAAAGTTTATTTCAAGTGCAAGGTTATCCCCTATTCACAAGATCTTAGGACTCATGGTGTAGATCATTTGTATCAGAGCATGTATATATTATATGATTGTGAACATGCAAGCACAACAAGAGAAGGAAGGATTACTAGTCGAATCCATTTCAACCTACCTAGAAGAACTCTATAGCAAAATTAATATGGGTGACACCTAGAAAAAACCTAAGGCAACCCCATATGTCCAAAATCTAATTACAAATTCCCTAAAAGCATAACACACTAAATTATTTGGCTAATTCTATGAGTTGATGATGGATCTCAACCTAACACATTCAAATTATTTCTCTCATAGCATGCCCAATAGTATTTTCATCAACACTATCAAGTATGAATTTGTATTAGGTTGTCACATTTGTTTATATGGGGTTCAATATTCCCTATGTGAGTTATACGTGTAAGTAACAAAGTAATTTATTACATGAAAATAAAATAGGGCTTATCGAGTCCAAATCTACATTAAGTTATATTTGTGTTTATTAGGCTTGATACGCCCTTTTTGATTACCACATGCAACAAATTGAGTGATTGGTTACATAGGGTACTCAAATAAGGAATATCAAGTGTGAATTTAAATTAGGTTATAAAAATTGTGTTTAGGGCCTTGATATGCCCTATTTGAGTGTCTTGTGCAACTAGTCAAGTGATTGGTTTCACAAGGCACTCAAATAGGGCATATAAAGTTTTAATTTACATTATTATGTTACATTTGTGTTTAGGGGATGATATTCCATGTTTAAGTTCTATATGCAATCAATCAAGTGATTGGTTAGACATGGAACTCAAATACGACATGTATTGAGCCTAAATTTATATTACGTAATCTTGTTTGATTATAGTGGACTTTATATTCCCTCTTTCAATGTACCATGTACAAAATTGAGTAATAGGTTACATGGGTCACTCAAATAGGTCATATTGAGTCCAATTTTACATTTAGTCATGACATTTTTGTTTAGGGATGTCGTTAAACCCTATTTAAGTGCCTTGTATAACCAATCAATCTATTGGTTTCACAAGATACTCAAATAAGTCATATCAACTCTAAAGTTTCATTAGGTTTTCATTATTGTGTTTAGGGAGCTTGATATGCCTTATTTTAGATCCCAATGTAATGAATCATGTAATTGGTTACTAGGGCACTTAAATAGGTCATATCAAGTTTGAATTTATATTAGGTTTTCAAATTTGTATTTAAGGGGATCAATATGCCCTATTTGATTTCTTTTGTAATGAATTAAATGATTAGTTACACAGGGAATTTAAATAGGACATATCAAGTCTAAATTTACATTAGGTTATAACATTTGTGTTTATGGAGATTGATATTCCCTATTTGATTTCCTCAAGCAAAAAATAGAGTGATTAGTTGCACATGAAACTCAAATACAACATATCAAGTCTAAATTTACAAATTAGTTTGTCAAATTTATGTTTAGGAGAATCGATATGCCCTATTTGAGTGCCATGTGCAAAAAATCAAGAGAATGATTTTAAAGGGCACTCAAAAGGGGAATATCAAGTCTAAATTTACATTAGGTTGCCATATTTAGTGTTTAAGGGGATCAATAGACCCTATTTAATAGCCTTGTTCAATGAATCAAGTTATTAATTACACAGGACACTCAAGAGTGTGTTTCAATAGAGTCTTCAAAGACTTTTATGGACATGTTGACCTCCAAAGAGCATATTGAGTCCAATTTTACATTGATTTGTTACATTTGTGTTATGGGGGGGGGGGGTAAGTGCCCTGTGTAGACAATCAAGTAATTGGTTGCACGAGGCACTCTAATTAGTAATATAAAGTTTGAATTTTCATTAGGTTATCACTAATGTGTTTAGGGGATTGATATTCCTTATTTTAGATCTCAATATAATGAATCGAGTGATTAAATTATAGGTATCTTAAATAGGGCACATCAAGTTTAAATTTATAGGATCTTGTCAAATTTTTTAAGGGGATTGATATGCATTATTTGAGTGCTCATGCAATGAATCAAGTGATTGGTTGCATAGGGCATGCAATAAAGAAATATCAAGTTTGAATTTAAAAAAGGTTGTTGTATTTTAATTTATGGAGATAGATATTCCCTATTTGAGTGTCTCGTGTAAAAAATAGAGTGTTTCATTACACGAGGAACTCAAATAGATCATAACAAGTCTAAATTAAAAAAATAGTTTGTTAACTTTGTGTTTAAAAGGCTCAATATGCCTTATTTGAGTGCCCCATGCAATAAATCAAGTGATTGGTTTTATTGGGTGCTAAAATATGGCATATCAAGTCTAAATTTACATCAAAATACCACATTTTGTGTTTATGGGGCTTGATATGCCCTATATAATAGCCCCATTCAATTAATTAAGTGATTGGTTGCACAAGACACAAGACTGTGCTACAATAGAGTCTTAAATTTATTTGTTGACATGTAGAAGATAATTATTATCCTCTCTAACCCTTTGAATATGAACACATCAAGTTACATTGAGTGTTCCATTGCAAGGAATGATTAGTAGAAAAATATGTTAATGAGTTCCATTACTACACTACAAGTTTATGTTAGAACTTGAATAAAAAACATAAGGTGATGAAGTATATTAATTTTATTTCACCTTATATCTCTACTAAGTACATAAGTAGGCATAAAAAATATCATTACAAATAACTTGGAATCATAATTCAATAAACACGTCAACCAATTCTACAAGTTATGATGCATCTCAAACTGACTTTTTCAAACTCTCTCTCGTAGCATTCTCAATAGCAGTTTTAGTAGCTGATCCCCTTCAAATTACAATTCAATATTGGCATTCCCATGTTCAAAGTAAAAATAAAATTCACATCATTGGATGCTTAGATTTTACATATTTAGGCATACTTTTCATTCAATCAATTCAGTAATGTTGATAAGATCAGCGTTATTATGTCGAATATTTCCATTTTAATGGTTCGCTAGTGGGATAATTTCAATGTGTAATGTCACAAGACTATATTCAAGTCAAGTCTTGGAATACTTTTATTTATGGGCTATAGGAGGATTATTATCCTCTTAACCACTTTAAAAATAAATAAATCAAGTTCCACTCATTGCGCTAGTGCAAGGAGCAGTCAGAGGAATACTAAATCAACGAGTTTCATGAATACACCCCACATCTATGTGAGAAATTGACTGAACAACACAAGGTGTTGAAATATATTATGAAAATTTACCTTATATCCTTGTGAAGATATATTTTTTGACTTCTAACACTCTATGGAAATTTTATCAAAACATCTTTAAGATTGAAGGAGAGGAAATGTTGAATCAAATATTCAAGAGCCATCCATTGCATAACTCCTCCTATCCCCTTTGTGTGAAAAATTATAATGTTTTTAAAAAATGAGAGCAGGCTAAGAATGTTTCACAAAACACAATGGCTCATTCAACTTTTACTTTATATAAAGGCAATAATTGGAGTGAAAAGTGGTACCATCAACATTTCTCGCACACCTATGGAAACTTGAAATGTTTTGCACAAAAACAATTGCTTGTGTATTATACATCCAATCTCACACAAATGGATGACACTTATCTATATGTCAATTGTTTAAGCACTAGGACCACTAAAATAGACACCTCTAAGGAGTTATAACACCTATTTCAAATCAAGTTTTGGTAAAGGGTTAACTTCTTCATGAAATAATTGATAGTGGAAGTGAGAATAACATCATGCGAATGACATTGTTTGCATTGCCAATGCCCAATTTTTTCCCACGTAGGTTTCTCAAGATAAACCATGAGAAAAAAAATCCTACATATATGATACAATTTTATGACATGTTTTAGAAGAAACCAAGGTTAACTTTGGTCATTAGAGTTGATTCAATCTAATAGGTTGAAGAAGTGATATTTTTTGTTTAGAATCCAACATTATGGATTGGATCAAGATATGTAGCATCTCGATCATATAAATATGATCTTCCTAGTATGATGTCATGGACCTTCAAAGGTGTAATGTTAGAATTGATGGTTTCCATCATAGTCTTAAATTTGTAATAGAAGGTGCATTATTGTTAAATTTATATACCCTTTCCCTATTAAATCCACCCCATGGAGTATGGGCTAGAATGCATAGTATCAGAAAGGCCTATGATTTGGGATGTGCCTTACTATATGATGTTATTTTGACTTCTAATATAAATGTAAACTTGAAGAGGTTACACCTTCACCCAAAACTTAGTGTGTAAGAGGTGTTTATGGTAGTGAAGCTCTAGTGCTCATAAAATTGGCATCTTTATCAGTGTCACCCTTATGCATGAGACCAGATGTATACTAAAAAAGTAAAGATTGTTACACATAGCATTATGATTCATCATGGGTGTGTGAGATATGTTGATGCCACCAATTATCACAATAATACTTCTTACCTTTTTTTGAAGTATAAGGTGTAACAACTTGTAAATTTTGTGTATCGTTATTTTCCTTATTTCATTTTCTAAAAATGTTATGATTTTGTGTAGGAGATTGAGATGAGGATTTGTGCATGAATTGGATCTTGCACATGATATTAGATGAAGATGTGAGATGTCACTTCATCTTTTCATTGGATTCATTCTTGACAGAATTACATTAATATTTCCCAAGATTTTGATAAGTTAAAAAATCTATCTTTGAAGGGATAGAAGGAGAAAGTATATTGATGTAAATAAAATCACCTTATGTTGTTCATACAATCTCTCACATGAATATTAACATATGAATTCACATAAAAATGACAATTTTTATACCATTAAAAGTCACCCTCTAAATTCACCTTTATCTTTGGACCCATGGCATAGATCTTTGGTATCAGAGCATATCTCTTTTCTATTCTCTTAAACATGTGAGCATAATGAAAGATTACTAGTCAAATTTATTTCAACCCACCCAAAATAAATCTGTATTAAAAAAATATGGGTGATGCCCAAAAACAAACTAAGGCAACCCCATACATCTAAAATCTCATTTTAAAGACCCTAGAAAATAACAACACTAATATATTTGGAAAATTTTGTGAGTTGATGATGGACCTCAACCTGAAACCTTTGAACTTTCTCGCTTAACATGCTCAATAGAATTTTAAACAGTGCTATCAAATATGAATTTATATTAGCTATCATATTTATGATTAAGGTGCTTGATACACCCTAATTGAGTACCACGTGTAACTATCTAAGTAATCTATTACATGGGGAAATTAAATAGGGCATATCAATTCCAAATATATATTAGGTTTTTGTATTTGTGATCAACATGCTTGATATGCAATATTTGAGTACCATGTACAAAAAAATAAAGTGATTAATCACATGTTGGGGTATTTTCCTTTAGTTTAGCATGATTTATCCTAGTCTCACACCTAAAGAGAATAAGAAGTCCAATGAGCTAGTGAAGTGCCATATCATGTGATAAATGATCTCGCATGCTCACCTAAAATATGTGGCTTAAGACTGGTTCTTGTCAGTTCTATCGCACGATGGTGTATGCATTAAGTTCACTATACTAGGGTGCTTGAATAGGTACATAGTTATAACCATAAAAATCATAATATAGTCGTAACAATTCAATAATTATATATATAGGCTATTCATCACAGAAAGAGATTGGTGCGAAATAAGAAAAAGAGTAGTGGTACTATTGTTTCCATAACAAGATTACAAAAGGTATTTCAATCATAACAAATATTATATTCCATTAGATATCAAAGATCACCATACACATCATATTGCATATAATAATTATGACTAAGCGTAAGATTTATAATTACAAGATTACCATTAACAATAACAACTCTTCTAATTAAAACTAGGGGGTACTTATACATTGTTTTACCTTGATCATTATGTTACAAAGTTAACATCAATAATGATGACTTGCCTATTATCATTTACAGTAATGAGACATGGGAAGCTATTACAATGAATTCCTATTGATTCAAGCCTAATTGCCCATTTAAATCCTCTCTATATTAGATATTCATTATTGTGCTCCTATCTTCTCGTGGGTCAGTGGTAAGATCCCCACTTGACTATTCTCCTCTGATGCTCGTGTGAATTGTTTCCTAACCATTTCCACCTTCCATGCCCTTGTCAAAGTCATACTCTAATTATTTGAGTCTTTCATCCCCAGTTCCTCCATGTTTTTTGCATCATTGTTCTTCATGACTTGCTTCTCCCATGCCAATGCCATCTATGCCTTTTTTATATTGCACCCAGGTTTACTTCTGAACCCATCTCTCCCACATCATCTTCCAAAAAGTACTTAGAATAAATCAATACAATATTTTGGGTTCAACATCACCCCACACTAAGGCAATAGTCCTTCCTAGACTATGCGCCATCCTTAGGCTCCTCTAATTCCAAAACTTTAGGTCTTGCTTGCTCAACTTGGTGCTTGATTTCCTCCTAGTGGTTGAGGGACATCTATAATTTAGAGGTAATTTACATAACCTCGCCCTTAGCTCATTTTTTCTCCTTGGGATGTTTAATAAAATCACCCACTTGATTCATCAAAAGTTTGAGTTTAAAAGAGGCATCCTCATGGACATCTTCAAGAATCCTGACTTCTATCAAACCCTATGCCTGAAGTACTGAAAAATTAATATTAAGCTCATGATGGTGAGAATAAATATTATTTTCCATTTCCTCAATGTCTTGGAATGCTTTTGTGTGCTACACTCTATCCTTTATTTTTATCACACTCTTAACCAATAATTAGAATTGGTGTTCCTCTGGTTGAAGCCTAACTTCCAAAATTTTAGCAGGTCGAACCAATTTTATAAAAATACCATCAATAATGGGAGTAGTGACACCAATATTATCCAAAAAGCTCTTACATACTTCTATGGACTCAAAAAATTACATTGCGGCCCAAGTTTTCTCTTTATAGGGATTCAATTGGTATTTGTATTTTTCCAATAAAAGATCTACCAGGGTCTCAAAATTATCAATGGCTTCACCTGAAAGAGGGATTCCATTGGTAGGTGTTGTCTCATTTTGTAAAATGGTCTTACAGAGTATTAGATTCCTCACTCGAGATGTCATTAATGTTTCCTACTGGCCCTTGAGCTCTTCTAATTCTTGTTCAAGCCTTAACCTTTAAGTACATTCATGTCGGTATAGGAAAACTACCTATTAGTTTTTTTATTGTAACTGGCCAACATCATAACTATGTAGAGCATTTTGCCTATTGATTATGAGAGCCAACTTGATGAGTGCCATGCCTACTTGGGTTGGTGAACACTATCGTGGATCCACCCAAAATACCTCAGGAAGATCCACCCCCTTTAGTGCCAAATCTATACTAGCTAATAAAAGATCAAAATGACGTTCCTAATTAAAAATATCCATGTAAAAGGAGAGTTCATGTCGATTTTGATTGGAGGAGTCTTCCTCAAGGAAATACTCCCACATATACAATTCTTCTTTAAGAATGTTTTGCTAGAGATAGCCACAAATGGGGAGATTATCACCCTTATTTATTTATTTATTATTGATCAAATTCTTCATCAGGCCCCTTTCCCTTATTTAGATCATGATTGAGTATCTCAACATCTAGATTAGCTTATTATTGGGCACTTAAGTTAGCATCTTGGTCACCAATGTTTAAGTTGTGCCTTTTTCCTCCCCCTCTTCACCAATAGGACTCTCAATGTCTATTTGTGTGTCATCAAGGGTAGGATCCTCTTATTATTATGAGAATCCTTCTCTTTCTCATGGGTGGATTTCCTAGGTTCCTTCTCAGGCGATGCCTTAGGAGTTACCACTATTTTTTTAGACACCCCAAAACTTGGCATGGAATGTTCTTGTCCTGAAGGAATAGTTATCTTTTGGGTGGTACTGATGCCCTCTTATTCATGTGCCACCAATATCCCTTAGTATTTTGGAGGTGATGGGGGCATCTTTTTCACCTTAGGTTGCTCCTTTCACATGCTTCCAATGGCATCATGCCTTAGTCTCTTTTCTTATGTTTGTTGCCTTCTTTGTGTTATTATTTTTGGTGGAAGAGGAAGGGTTTCTCTAGGGCCTCATAGCTTCCTCATGCCTTCTTCTTAGGCTTTAACATGTAATACAACACATGAATTTTATCCCCCATAAAAATATAGAGTGTGTTGATATCAGTGTTATCTGATTCATTCTTCTCCCTATATGCCTTCTTCCCTAGGTAAACATATAATTGTTGAAGAGTATGAGTCTCATCATCAATTTTATCATCGTTAATGTGCACCTTATATGTGTTATTAATGCTTAACTAGTTATCTATGGACTCATCCAAATGCATGTGAGTGAATAATGTTTCATACCATCAAATTGCGATTGAGTTCTCATCTATGTAGGAAAATCCTTAGGGACATGCCATTCATTCCCAAATGTTTCCTTCATCCTTTCGAACCATCCTTTCAATTTCAGTTTGTATGAAGGGAGATGGCACCTAGACAAATGAACTGTTGGAATCAATTTTTAGGAGATTTATTCTTGGGTGGGTAAACCCACTTTAGTTCCTTATCAGTATATTTTATAACACTAATATCATCAAACACCATTAAAATAAGAATCATGCCCTAAGGAAATATATGATTTGGTAATCTATAGGTCTTCTCAGTACCCTCTATAATCCTTTTAGTAAAGTATTGGGCATAATTTTACTTTTTCCCCTGGGCCATATGGCCTGCCACATAAAGGTGTTCCATGTCAAACACTTTCCATCTATCCCTACCCCCAAGCTTGGTCATACACAAGCACATAGCTACCTGAATGGTAGGATCTTGGAGGCTATAAATTTACATGGCATGTCCCTCCTTTTTGTACTTCAACACGACCACCACCTTCTCAACTACCTTATGGTCCTTAAGATCCACATTAAGGTCAAATCCTAAACATCGTAACCTTGTTACCCTATTGATCCATTGGGTAACAATCCATATCTTATGTCCTAAAAAGTAGAAATAATCCATGCGGATGCCTAAGACCATAAATATTACCGCTTCCATGAGCTTCCCAAAATAAGAAAAGTTGTAAAGTTGGAACACTCCAGCATCATTCAATAGATTGAAGATTGTGATGTCATAAGTGACCTCACACCTCATGTTTTGGTGTTTAATTCTATATTTATAGTCTATGTATCCCTCATTTATAGGTTGACGGTGATTCTAGTTGAGCACATGGTAATAAGAAACCTTATACACATAATTTTCACCATACAAGACCGAATCAAGGTATTGCATGTCTTCAATTAAAATAGAGGGTGGAGGTGGTGTTGTAGACTTCTTTTTCCCTTCATGCACCATCAATGGTTCCTTCCTGACATATGTCTCTATCACTCATTATGCTAGGTTTTCTTCTTATACATTAGACTCACTAGGGGCTTCCTCCTATATCAAAATAGGACATCCCCATACACCCTAATACTCTTCCTCTTTGTGCATTAATGGCAAAGGCTTGCTTCTTCTGGCCAAATGTTTTGGACACATCACCGCTTGAGATCCCTGAAGGTTGACATGCAGTTGTCTGACTCTTCCAAATGAATACATGGTTCCTGCTTGCAACTTCCTTGCCCTTCCTGATTCAACTTATTCTAATGATGAATATTGATACCTAAAACCTACAACTCTATCCAAAAGTGCTTCCACAGTCACAATTCCACTCTTTTTCTTTCCTCATAAAATTTGCCTCACTTCTTAGATTCGAATTTGTTACTACAATTTGATAAATTCACTCTTATAGTTTGAAAAGGCTTTGTTCTAGCTTTGTAAATTTTGTAAATTCAAAATCTTCCAATAATTAAGTTCCAAAATGAGGACCCTCAAACCTTATATAGCCTTGAAGACTTGATTACATTTATTCTCCTAGACCTTCATCTATCACTTCACTCATTAGTGTTCTCAAACGGTATGCCACGATGTTTGTTTAGAATGTTTTCCATTATGATTAATCTTTTTCAAGTTCATAAACTTTCCCCATCCTCTTGATTTTCTCATAGTGCATTGTCAGTGGTGGTAATGATGTAGCATGTGTCAATTCATCTTGAATTAGGGTTAATAGGCCCAAAAAATAATTAACCCATTTTTCAAAGGGTACATGAGCAAGGATTAGATGAAGAGGCATAACATCCCTTCAGTTTGCTTTGTCTACGTGATAACAGATATCACATTGGCATACATAGGCTTTGACATATTTAAATAAGGTGGGCCACCATAAGATAACTAGGAGAACCTTTTGTGTCATTGCATCACTAACAATATGTCCTCCAATGACACCTTCATGGACATCTTGAAGGACTTACATGTGTTCATGTTAAATTACACACATGCATAAGACTTCATCATGGTCAAACGTATACAGGTCTTCACCAATAAGTTGGAAAGGGGTAGCATGTACAATAAGTTGCTTATTCTCTTAGATGTTAATATGGTCTGACACTAAATCTAACATAAGAAAATTAGTTATTTCCTCTAATTTTTTAAGCATGATAATAACTTGAAAAAGTCGTACATCAAGTAAGATGTCTTCAATTATTTAAGTTGGTTTACCATATTTAATATGTGACAAATGGTCAAGATTGAAATTAACTTTGCCTAGTTTTAATACCATAGAGAACTAGAATTCCTATAATATAACAATCCATTGGTATATTCTACCATGTAATGCAAGTTTATTCACAAGGTACTTAAGTGCCCTGTGATCCATAAAGAAGGTGAATGTAGTCGATAAAAAGTACTGATAAAACATTTGGAGTGTATATACCATGGATAAGGCCTCTCATTCTATAGTAGAGTAAATCCTCTCTACTGGTTTTATCTTGTGACTAGTAAAATATAGAGGATGGTCCAGATTCCCTTCACTAGGTTGTGCAAGGATTGCACCCACCACCATGCTGGAAGCATTGATGTGTACATGAAATGGTGTCATCTAGTCTGGGAACTTAAGGATGGGTATCATCAATAATTTATCCTTCAAGGTCTCGAATGTCTATTGATGTCTTTCAGTCTAGAGTAAGAGGCCATTTTATTTTAGCAATTCTTTTAATAGAGATGCTATGTTAGCATAACTACAAATAAACTTATGATACTATCCTATGTGACCAAAGAAGGCATGAACATCGTGTTGATTGGTTGGGGTTGAGAGTTGAATAATAACCATAATATTTGTTGGATCCATAAGTAGTCCATCCTAAAAAATGATGTACCCTAACAGAATCTGAAAAGGTGTATCAAAGATGTACTTTTTTAGGTTCACGTAAATCTAAAGTTGTCGACAATGCTCAAGCATGTTCTGCAAATTGGTACAGTGGTTGTGCACCAAGCCATGCATAATCCAATCATCTAGATACACTTGAAGTAACTTGTAGATGAAATATATAAAGGCTTCTACCACGATGCAAGAGAGGACTACTAGTGCATTCTTTAATCCAAATGGCATAACATTGTATGCAAAGGACCCCCTTTCAGTGGTAAAAGTATTTTTGCCTTATCTTTCTCAATAATTTGTACCTAATGATACCTGAAAAGCCATCAATAAAGGTATAGATATCACATACATTGACACCTTCCAAAATCTCCTCTATTATCAATTTAATACTCCACATAATATTATCATATATATATATATATAATCATATTATATAAAATATATAATATATATTCTAGATTTATATAATAATATTAATCGTATACATAAAACAAGTTTTTAATAATAAAAAAAGAGAATAAACTGCTTAACTCAAACAACAAATTAATTTTTATTGAATTTTGGAAAAATAAATAATTGTAAATACTACCACACACACACACATGCATGACCGATCAAGAATGTTTACTCTTTGTAAGCTAAAAACCACTTTATAATGGGTGCAGGTATGTATATCCACTTGCTATATTGAATTTGGTTTTAGTGTATGATATGGGCCCTTTGGTGTATGATACCACCTAAATTACCATATCATTACCCCTCATGATCACCATTTATCTCACCTTATTATATTTCACCACTTACATGTTTTGTGTAGCTTTGTCCTTCCCTACTACTATGTCATCGCTCAAACTCATCGTGAATTGGAATGTGTCCTCCTTGCACAATGCATTTCCACCCTGTATGAGGAAACACGCAACCTCATTTTTCATCCTCGACTCCACAAGAATTATAAAATTATCGAGGTGATAGTAGACAATGAGTGTCATGTCCCCTTTTTAGTGGACATTGACAGACTTCATGATTAGCCTATTATGCGACCTTCGTAGGCTAATAGGGTGGATAGAGGGTCATAATGGAGATTGGCTTGTCTTCAATTTGCAGAATGGTTTTAGTTGGCATTCATTCAGGTTCTTTCAGACATGTTTGCCTGATGCTCCTATTATTTAGGGATATTTGACATGCAACGGAGCACCCTTATTTTGATATGGTCATGTGCAAAATCATTCCTTGATTCACCAACTTCGATCGGTTCGAGGATCGGACATGTATTGAGGGAGATATTAATATTTGATTGATTTAATCAAATATTAATTATTTGGTCTAATTTTAATTAGAAACCCTAATTCTAATTTAAGAAACCCTAATTAGGGCAAGCACATCTTTTTGAGGGTATAAGGGTTTCTCATGGAGGCCATTGATGTAGGTATGAATTGATTATTAATTTTGGAGACAGATTTTGCTAAGGGTTTTCCCTGAGAAGACTGAGCCAAGGGCTCCAAGATTCCATCTGCATTGGAGAATGTCAACTCTTCAGTGTGTGTGATTCAAAGGCTGTGAAATATCAACTGATCTATTGCCAAATTGAGAGATAGCTTCATCCAGAAGTTATCATAGTATTTCAGAAGATTTGAGAGATAACTTCACACAGAAGCTATCACAAGGGTTTACAGGTATTTCTTAATTTAGTTATGTTTTTGTTTCAATAAATTATACAGATAGAGGTCCTTTGTATTAGAGACTATATCTTCAGATCAGGAGCTAGAAACAGACAGGTTGTGCTTAATTGGCAGTCGTACGAAGTCCGTACAGGTCTGTACAGATCCATGCAGATACCGACATCGACAGACAGAGATCCCCAGTGACTGACATCAGTCGTCTAAAGACCGACGTCGGCAGAGAAGGACCTACAGAGACCGACGTCGGCAGTATATAGACCGACGCCGACGACTGTGTGTTCGACACAGTAGGCCGATACTCCCAAAATTCAAGTTTATTTCTAGATTTGCATAATATCAGGGTTTTAAGACCATATTTGTAATATTCTTTGATTTGCAAAAGAGACGACTGTAATTGTAATCATCTGAACAAGTGATAAGATCTTTGATCTGCTATTGTAAGATTTACTGTGGTTATTTGTTATTTGAAATTATTCTACAAGATTGTATCTTAGATCAGAGCTTATAGATTTTATATATTCCCTAATTGAAGGGGATATTACAGTGGTATCAGAGCTTATAGAGTTTATATATTCCCTAATTGAAGGGGATGTCACAGTGGTATCAGAGCTTATTGTAGAAAAAAAGAGCCCCTAAGTAAGGGACATCACAGTGGTATCAGAGCTTGTTGAGGAGAAAAAATAGCCCCTAAGTCAGGGACATCACAGTGGTATCAGAGCCAAATTCCTGCCATCCTGTTGGGCACATCAGAGCTAATGTCTTGCCATCCTGTTGGGTAGTTCAGGGTCAATTCGATTATCAGTATGGCTCTAAGAGGGGTCAATTATTTGGAAGAAAGCATGCACAATGCAAAGAAGAAATTAGATAATCCATTTCAGCAAGCAGAGGACATTCTAAAAACTTTGGAGGAGTTGGAAACTTATTTAAGCAAGGTTGATCAGTCAAATTCTTATGAGATGCAACGTTATCTCCAGCGTTTGGTTCGTTGGTGAAGCCCCGATTATTGAGACATCATGATGAGGTGGTAAGACTTGTAGCTCTCTCTTGCATTAGTGAAATCATGAGGATCATAGCTGGCTTTGATTTTTATGATGATCAGATTATGAGAGAGGTACTTCATGCCATGGTAAAAAGCTTCGAAAAGTTGGATGATATTAGAGACTCTCATTTCTCAAAGAGGGCAAGATTACTTGACATATTTGCAAGGTATGGATTTGAACATATTATGATGTTAGTAGGTTGTATTGGTGACATTCACAGGATGTTTAAAATATTTTGGAATATTTTAGATGAGTTTCATTCCAGCAATATATTAGCATCAATGCACTCTATCATGTTCACAATCTTGTTTGAGGAGGAGGATAAAATTTCTAAACTTTTGGCAGAAGATTTATGGTATGTCTGGACAAAACAGAAAAATGTCTCACCTAGAGCTGGTATGTGGTTAAAGAGTTTAATTAATAGGCCTAAGGATCATAGTGCTTTCCCTATGACATGCAACAACTTGCATGATGAGTTTGACAGACATGTTGATCCAGTACAGGGAGATATTAACACATCTTCAGGTAATGATTTATCTGCATTATCTTCACAGGTAGGAGCGGTTGAGGATGTTGTGGATGAGCTTTGTCTTAAGGTGAGTTTAACTCAGGAGTTAGATAATGTGGATGGGTCTGATGCTTGCATTCAGAGTGTGGAGGTATACTCAGAGGTTAGTACATTGAGTATTGGTGATGAGTATGTTTCTGTAGCTACTGATGAGGAGCATGTTGTTGAGGCGGACACACATGTTCAAGATTTAGGAGTACCTGGGCTAGATGAGTTTTGGATACCAGGGGAGTCGAGTCTCCAAATTGATTCTTTTCACATAGATGACAGTGTGGTACAGTTGATAGTGCCACCTTTACAGAGGGATCAGTTATGGGATGGATTGTCACCATCTCTTGCAGATGGAATTGGCAGTTTGAGTTGTCCATTCTACTTGGGTTATGATACTTCGAGAATTTGTTTCTCATGGGTTCTTGACTATGGTATTTGTAATCTTGGAGTTTGGTTGACTTGCATTTGTCAGTTTGATTTTGGATTCCTCTTTGTTTTACTTATGAGGATATTGCATGAGCTTGTGTTGATTGACTTTAGTGTGGAGCATGACTACGTTTGGGATCCAGGTGGATTGATTGGTTCATTGTTCTGAGATTGCTTGGGGACAAGCAATTTCAGGAGGGGTGTATTGTCATGTCCCCTTTTTAGTGGACAGTGATAGACTTCATGATTAGCCTATTATGCAACCTTCGTAGGATAATAGGATGGATAGAGGGTCATAATGGAGATTGGCTTGGCTTCAATTTGCATAATGGTTTTAGTTGGTGTTCATTCAAGTTCTTTTAGACATGTTTGCCTGATGCTCCTATTATTTAGGGATATTTGACATGCAGCGGAGCACCCTTATTTTGATATGGTCATGTGCAGAATCATTCCCTGATTCACCAGCTTCGATCGGTTCGAGGATCGGACATGTATTGAGGGAGATATTAATATTTGATTGATTTAATCAAATATTAATTATTTGGTCTAATTTTAATTAGAAACCCTAATTCTAATTTAATAAACCCTAATTAGGGCAAGCACATCTTTTTGAGGGTATAAGGGTTTCTCATGGAGGCCATTGATGTAGGTATGAATTGATTATTGATTTTGGAGACAGATTTTGCTAAGGGTTTTCCCTGAGAAGACTGAGCCAAGGGCTCCAAGATTCCATCTGCATTGGAGAACGTCAACTCTTCAGTGTGTGCGATTCAGAGGCTGTGAAATATCAGCTGATCTATTGCCAAATTGAGAGATAGCTTCATCTAGAAGTTATCATAGTATTTCAGAAGATTTGAGAGATAACTTCACACAGAAGCTATCACAAGGGTTTACAGGTATTTCTTAATTTAGTTATGTTTTTATTTCAATAAATTATACAGATAGAGGTCTTTTGTATTAGAGACTATATCTTCAGATCAGGAGCTAGAAACAGACAAGTTGTGCTTAATTGGCAACCGTACAAAGTCCGTACAGGTCCGTACAGATCCACGCAGATACCGACATCGGTAGACAGAGATCCCCAGTGATCGACATCGGCCGTCTGAAGACTGACGTCGGCAGAGAAGGACCTACAGAGACCGACGTTGGCAGTATATCGACCGACGCCGGTGACTATGTGTTCGACACAGCAGGCCGAGACTCCCAGAATTCAAGTTTATTTCCAGATTTGCATAGTATCAGGGTTTTAAGACCATATTTGTAATATTCTTTGATTTGCAAAAGAGAGGACTATAATTGTAATCATCTGAACAAGTGATAAGATCTTTGATCTGCTATTGTAAGATTTACTATGGTTATTTGTTATTTGAAATTATTCTACAAGATTGTATCTTAGATCAGAGCTTATATAGTTTATATATTCCCTAATTGAAGGGGATATTATAGTGGTATCAGAGCTTATAGAGTTTATATATTCCCTAATTGAAGGGGATATCACAGTGGTATCAGAGCTTATTGTAGAAAAAAAGAGCCCCTAAGTAAGGGACATCACAATGAGGTTGTGTGTTACTTCATATGGTGTGTTAATTCATTGTGAAATGAGGAGACCTTTTATTTCATGATGAACTTGAGTAATCGTGAAATGCAAGTGGTGAAATATTTCAAGGTGATCAAGTGGTGATGGTGAGAAAAAATGATATCCTACACTAGACCCAGATTTAGGGTAACTACTAGATTTACATGACTTGTACCCACTACAAAGGGGTGAATACCTTACAGGGTGGTGAGATCTTTGATTAGATGATTTTTATTGTCAAGAGTGAACAATGATGTTGTGAGGTTGATTTAATTGTGACATGGCTCCATGCCCAATGTATGACTCAAATCAATGTTGGAATGTTGTCTATGTGGGGATAGGACATTGAAGTTCCAAAGTCTATCTTGTAGCTTTTATCCATCTATGTTGCCAATATATTGATAGCTATAAAAAATACAATAAGGCTAAGAACATACAAAAACACCACACTCAGCCATGGAAGAAAGGGTAAGGCCATACAAAACATGTAAGTAGTGAAATATTTGAAAGTGCATTGGGTGGTAATGATGAGGGGAAATGATAGGGTATTTTAGGTGATATAAAACATCAAAGGGCCTATATCATACACATGACTAAGGCATCAAGGTAATTGTTGTATTTACACGATCTACACCCATTAAAAAATGGTCTCTAACTTGTAGGGTGGTGGCATCTTTTATTGGCTATTTTCTATTATCAAGTATGGACAAAGAAGTCATGAGCATTGATTTGATTATGGAATTACTCCACGTCTGATGTGGGGGAAATACATTAAGGTTCTAGAGTCTATCTTGTTGCTTTAGTTTATTAAGAACATATGGAAACACCATACTTAGACCCTTGGAATAAAAGACAACCACAATTAGAGCCTATCTTTGTAAGCATAGCAAGAATAAAATCTACGAGAGAGCTAGTCATGAAAAATATGTTTGGAAGGATCATTAAAATGAGCATCAAAGTATTATTGATTAACACTTTGTGCTCAAAAGGTGATATGGGGTTGGTGATAATGAGGTTCGAGTGATGTACAAATATCGATTCACAATCTTTTGCTTTACAAACCCCCGCTTTACCAAAACAAAAAAGCACATCCCTTCTTAGATAACTTACCCCATTCAATATGGTAGTTACAACCTACATAGAGAAAGTTATAACAATGGGGGTGGTGCTTAATTTGAGCAACATCAAACTGCCATACCACTTGTAGAGATTATGCAAATACTGGTCGGGATTCAAACCTAGGTTTAGTAGACTACCCAAAATTGGTAGTTTGTGGTCCTAGCATCAAATCATCAAATAAAGAGAAATGAGCACTACTATTATGAATACAAAAGTTTCTATTAAGTGTTATTGCGAATGAGAATGAAAAAACCTTGGAAATATTTGTATCTATACCTATTTGCAATATATGGAAACCTATATTGGTCGATTAGACTATATATGATGCATCTTTCATTTAAGAGGCCTTTTCTATTCTTTGTCTAACTGGTTTTGTAGTCATTTGATTAGATTTGTCTAGTTATTTTTAGAATTGTCTAAATTTACAAGTGGTGCATTATCTACATTTTAAAATGAGAGGTTAAATATTTGACATCTATTTCTCATTGAGATGATCTTTGTTACAATCATGTATTGGGTAACTAATACAATTTGATGGAAGCAAAAAATTGTATTGACAGGGGTGACATGTCATTGAACTTTGTATGTGTATCTACTTAGGGTTCTTCGAGTCCATCCCATGAAATACCTTATTATTTCCCCCCACCATCATTGCCCAACTCACTTTGAAATATTTCACACACACACACACACACACACACACACACACACACACACACACACACACACACACACACACACACACACACACACACACACACACACACACACACACACACACACACACACACACACACACACACACACACACACACATCACCGAGGGTGGTTTAACAATCTATGTTTTTTTTATCTTTTTTGTCTGCGTTTGCATCATTTCCCTCCAACTTTGGCATTCACATATGCAGTCGTCACTTTGTAACTTGTAGTCAGGGTCATTGTCTACAGTGGTCGTGTTCACAATTTGTAGGTTTCATATGTGAAGGTGAAAAATACATGGTATGCATCTACACTTTGTTTGTACAAACATTTTCAACAAGCTCCCATGTTGTTTGCATTGGGTTAGAGCTCTTTCACTTATGACATTAATAATTAGATATTTTCTGATATATTTATTGATAAGTCTGAGAAGAGGTACTCATGGTGTCTCTCTTTCAATCCTCTGATCATCAATAAATAAAATTGTTCCCACCATGTAGCCCCCCATTCTTTTTGATCTTCAAACCGCTTAAATTTTTTTCATCTAGCTTATGTGGTACCCCTATCACTTCCGCGTTACCTAGACTTAGATTTGAGGGTTGAAGTTGAGGCAAAAGGCATAGAAGAGAACCTAAAGTACCTCGAAAATTGTTGCCTTAGTAGAATGCTTAAGGTCCATTAATTTTATATGATTTGCATCCTCAACCTTTAAATATAATTTCGCTGTAACATTTTGTACTAAACACCAAGGTCTTTCACTTAACTATATCCTACTAAATAACCCTATTCACTGTTACGTAAACCTTTGAGCCAACTGTGAATTATATTAATAATAAATTATATTTCATAATTTCTAATGTTTCCAAACTTTAGTACATCTGAGGTCAAGTAATATAATAAATTATATTTCATAATTTCTAATGTTTCCAAACTTTAGTACATGAGGTCAAGTAATATAATAAATTCTATTTCATAATTTCTAATGTTTCCAAACTTTATTACATTTGAGGTCAATAAACTTGTAAATGTTAAGTCCTCTCCAAAACACATGGTAAATACAAGACTGTCACTGGGAATCTATTTTTTGAATTATTAAATATAACTTACCTTCCCATATAAACCTATCCTCCCTGTACGCATATCTTAGCTTGTCCAGAAGTGGTCACGTACAATGTGATCTTTTGAAGTGACTTTAATGGAATTTATCCCTTTCTATACACGCATCTTACCAGTTGAGCCGAGGTACTCGGGTACAATGTGAAATTTAATGAATGCATATACCATTGTCCAGCATTTCTAACTGTGATAAATGATGCCACCTATGTATTCAATAATTCATTGTTTCATTTTCCTTCCCGTACGCGAAATTGCGAGAAGAATTTCGGAAGCGAACGGAAACGGACTCCCTCCCTTTCTGAATTCCCTGCCGCTTCCAAAACGTAAGAGACTGTGACTTGTACTCCCGTACGCGAAATTGCGAGTAGAGAGTTATTTTAGGTGCCGTCGGTCAGTGAGAGCAGTGCGATCCCAAAGAGGGAAGCCAACCAAACTTAATTAAAATGAAATGAAATGAGTTTTAATGACGTTCACGAGACCAAATAGTCTATGGGACCAAGTATCAAGATCATTATAGATTCTTCATATTCTTTTCGAAGTCATCTCGCCTCCTATGAATCTTTACCAATAGCCAGGCTGTGTTGTGTAGCCTTTCCTCCTCAAATAATTCACTAAAATTGCCCACATTCACACTGTTATCCTGCTGCATACGAATATCCTTGTATGCATCACACTCCCTAATGAAGTGTCGTTCAGTTTCAACCACTCTATTATTGCAAAAAATGCAAGTCCTATCTTCCCATCTTTCCTTGGGAACCGTCCATCTTCCCGTTTCACACCTAAGATGGTGTGAACCGGTCCTCAATTGTGCCGTTAGGATCTTAGCATTACCTTTAAGTTCAGCACTTAGGTCTGCTTTATCCCCGTGCTCCCCAGTGGGATTAAACTCTTTGATATAATGCATTTTTTTACAGCCAATCTGATTTGTCCACATGGCAGTCCTGAATTTTTCTAATACAAACTTTTTTATTTCCTCTTTGGAGTTAGGGCACTCATGTAACTTAATGTTCCATTTTCCCAGCCACTTGATGTTTTGCTTCATCCACGTCTTCTTCCTCCGATCTAGCACCTCGTTCACCACCATTTTGGGCCACCAGTGATTCTCCATGTTTTCAACCTTTTTTATGTAGCTTAGTACCCGTGAAATCGCCACAGCTTCCATTGGGAAAGTACCAGCTTTCGCGAGGAGGATCTCATATGGAACAGTTGCTTTAACTTTAAGACTACTGGTGATAAGATGTTTTTGAATTCTTTCCAACTGTCTCCATCTGTGATTTGACAAGCTGCTTCCCCAAACCTCACCCCTGTAGAGGACAACCGGTGTGACCAACAAACCAAAAAAAAAATTCTTGGTTTTCTAGTCCCAAAATTCTACTTTCCTGCATCTGTTCTGGAGAAGGTAAGAAGCTCTCCAACCTCCTTGAATCCTTGATACAACTCGGTAGTATTGGAATCACCAAAATGAATTAATGGACACAACTCGCTGCAACCGATGCTGCTTTAGAACGCAGCGACTCTAAAAATAAAAAGGCATTCACCCCAAAGAAGTGTGGCGGTAAATTAAAAATTATCTATATGCCCGCAAAAACTGCTCAAGTCAGAATGAGAAGGGTACCTTTCATCATCCAACGCTGGAATATCAACTTAACGTTGCCTGTCAATGTAATATTAGTTGATGGCTCACTATTTTAAGAAACTGTCAAATATAATTTTTTATTTTTTAAAGTACCTTTTCTTATAAATATTAATATTTATTAAATATAATTTCAATCATTGTTTATTAATAAGTTATACGATTTATCAATTTTTAACTTGATTTGATAATTTTTTTTACCAAATTATATATAATCAAAAATCAAAATATAAAAACAACTAACTAACTAAACTATAGCCTATCAAATTCAAAGCTTTTTCATCCATATTATAGAAATACTTTTTAATCAAGGCCATCTATTTGGTGGCTTCTACGTATATGCTGTAATAAGTGAAATTGTCATGTGTACATTTTTAAAATAAATGTTAAAGCGATACATATTAGTAGTTGTTTTAAAGGTATAAGTTAAGTTAGAAGAGAAGGGATATAATTTTTCATTTTCATTTTTGTAAAGCAAGGTTTGTAAAGTGAGAGTGTAAATTGAAAGTCATATTTCATTTGAAACCTATAACTATTGATTTTGTCTCATCTTTTACGTATAATACGTTAAAACATAATAATATAATATTTCCGGTGGAGATGACGGTAGAAAAAGAAGTGTTATTTTCCTTCATACAATGTGGAATGAGTTATGTATGGAGGAGATATTTTGTTCTATGGTGTGCTTGAGCAATGGTGAAGTGATAGGGAAGGACAGGGTCATGCAGAAAATGAAAATGGTGAAAGGTTTCAAGGTGAGTTGGGCAATGATCTAGGTAGAAATAACATAATATTAAATCCCATTAAGCGGTAAATTAAATAAATTAAAAATAATTCAAAAATAAATATTAAAAAATACTTAATGACTTTTTAAAAAGTTGGAAAAATGTTTGTGTTACATCTTTTTGTAGATATAAGCTATAACATATATGTTTGATTAATATTAATGATACAAACTCAAGATATTTTGAGGAGAGATTAAAAGTGTATGTAATCTGTTTATACCAAAAAGTTAGACACACTATTATCCTTTATTCTGTCACATATATCAATAAAATTTGTAGCTTCTACCAAAGTGTTTAAGTTACACAATACATGATTTAAACATGTATCATTTCAATAAAAATAGTTGTTAGATATTCAATAAATCCTCATAAAAAATAGAGAATATACCACATATCAATTTAGATAAATTCTTGATATCTCTGACTAAAACCAACTTCAAAAATTGAATATACAAAATATATACACACAGTCACCAAGTTAAGGCCATTTTCAACCCACATGACCTTGTTTCCAAATGAAATATTTCAACACCATCTTCTTGAATTTTTGTTGCATAAATACTTTACCCTCCATTAATATCACACTCCTTTACATTTACACACAGAATCATCAAAAAACTTCTCCATAAAATTTTAGAGAAAACAATAATCCAAGTTCCATCTCAAACAATGAAACAAGTAACATACAAACACAACCAATATACACAAAGCCCAAAAAAATTCATCATCTTTAAATAAAAAAGTAGTAATATTACAATAAATCAAAGAAATAATTTTTCAAAGCTCCCATCCAAACGATATAAAAAATCTCGTTACATTAAAATATTTTTAATTTGAAGGAAAGAAAACAATTTTACACACCCCCGATAAATATATAGATATAAAAAATAATAGTATATATTAGATTATAATAATATTATATATCTTCTTATATATATAATATGATTATATAATATATGATTATATTATAATTATATATAGTAATATAATAATATGATAGATTATATATTAATTATATAATATAATTAAATCCTATGTATTATACATTATAAAACATTTATTATATCTATTATAATTATAAATATATAATTGTAATATATCATTAAGTAAAATATATATAAATATAAAATATTATATTTATTAAATTAATATATATGGGTGTATGTATGGAGTTAAGGGATGATTTCTTAGATATTTTTCGTAATACATATGTATTATGAACATATCACATATACGTTATATTCATAACGCATGTATGTTATTTGAATTTTAGGTTAGGGAATAAATATAACGTGTTTATGCATTATAAATGCTAAAAAAGCTTTTTAAAAATCTATTTGAGCATTATAAATTCTCATTTGCATTTTTCCTTTGAGTTCTCTTGTCCATCACACAATCATGTTTTACTCTACTAGTTGTCTTGCCACATTATTTTCATTAAAAAGCTAAAAACTTTGCCACATCGATAATGCTACCACGTAGAGGAGGTAAGTGAGAAAAAAACTAAACCTAATAACCTTAAATTTTTATATTTTATTTATTTATATTTTTTGATTGATAAATTATTATTTTTAATTGGGTTGCTCTGGTACAAGAGTCCACCTCGCTAACCCTCTGCCTAACCCTCCTATCCCTTCTATAGTTCCACAAGATCCCCCATGTAATTAGGAGGATCTAGCTTCACATATAGTGGAAAACAAAATTAAAACTGATCAACTAATTAAGAGAATGAGGGACCCAACTTCCACCAACATCCACTGCACTTATCTAGCCAATACCGTAGAGTCTATATTAGGTCAAGTTGACTCAATAACGAGTCAATTTGATAGATGGACATCGTATAAGAATACATGTAGGGCTTAGTATACCACTAAATTATCAACACAAGAGGTGAAGAATGTGCCTTATTCATCAACCCAGCTATTAATGCATTATTTCCACTTATTATTAAACATTTTCCTATCCATCGATGCTAACATAACTTGATTAAAGCCAATTTATAGGACTGATGGTGAATGGTGTTTGATTATCCACCATGTAACAACCAAGAGGTCCCATTGTATTTTTTGAAGAAACACTACTATGATTTTGTCCTCAACGAGATTCTAAACTATTTTGACTATTGTGAGTTTTAGAGTAGATGGAAATGCTCTGCACAGGATAGACTAGGTGCACATCATGCACCTAATCGGCCTTTAAGGATCCCTACCCAAAAACCACTTCATCCTGATATTTCCTTTGCAGTGAAATAGGTCATGGAGATCAACACTTTGGATGCACTTAGTGCACTTACTGGTACACTCATTCAGCATACGAGTAGGATTTTAGAGATTGATGCTAGAGATAATCCACGTAGTGTTCATACTTGACTCCATCCTTATAGATATTATGGTCCCATATGCACTGGACCTTCGGATGATGATGGTGGTGTTTCAGAGAGCTTGGATGATATACTCTTGACTGATGAGTTTTTGACATGCATGTTTGGTGTGCACACATCATCCCTACACACATGCAGGTATCTTTTATATAAATTTCATGTTAACTTTAAGTCATATTTGGAAATTTAAAAGTTAATAATTAATATACACATCAATTGAATAATATGTATATAATTTGTATGTTACAATAGGTGACTTCATCAGCACGGTCCTTAGGTACATTATTTGATCTTACCCAACCTATGTTTATGTTTATGAAACCAACTACTGGACCATCTACTATTGCATCCATTCGTGTTAGTACAACACCATTTATGTATACAAAGATATTTTTTTGAGTTAATATTATACTCTATGTGCATTTACTTTATGTATATTTAATCTTATACTTAAGTCAAATCAAAATTCAAGTACACTGTTATTAAACACGCTCTTAGTTTAATAAAGGAAAAAAAATTGCTATATATCTTCAATAGTTTATAAAAAAAATTAAGCAAAGTTGTTTTTTCAAGAGTAGACACTCCTCCATCACTACAAGTTGAGAAAAACGTAGGCATTACTACTGTAATGTCATCTGCACAAGAACTCACAAAGGTATATATTAACTTGTAATTTTGAACTGTAAAAATAGATCTATTTTATTCATTTTACTATATGTACTTGGGTAAATATAACTTATGTGAATGTTTTGTTTATGCAGGGTTGTCAAATGACATTTGACAATCTAATTCAGATGACTAGTAAGGCACCTCTTCATGTTTCTTCATCATTTCACATTCCTGTTCATGCATCTATGTTAGGAACCCATATCCTACCCTTCTCTTTTCATCATTATTGTATTAGTTGTTATTGATGCATATGCTTTGTAAGTAGTCCCTTAATCATACTTGAATTATTCCATATACATGGGAAGTAGTAGTTGTTAGAATAGATTTAGTATCTAAGTAAGTGTTGAAGCCCAATGAAGGCATCCACGAATATTATTGTATTGAGCTTTCTCAAAGGATGTTGCCCCCTTGAAGTTACATCCAATATAAAGGTTATTTTGGGTTTTTTTCAAAGTTCATTTCATTGTTCATTTATTTTTTTTATAGTTCATAAATCTGTGCAAAAAGTTCCTCACATTTGGTATCAGAGCACTCTCTTGGCCTATGGGTAGATTTTAGAAATTTGTGTTTTAGTAGTGGCTTTCCAAGAACTGTGTCATTTATGAAAATATTTTTCCTTGCCTATGTTTTCTACATCTTTATTGCAAGTTTAGATAAGGGTAAATACCGCTTCGCATAATTGTGGGAAGTACTTGGGCATAAGCTTTAAAACTCATTGTAAGGAGTATCATAAGAACCTTGAAATAATTGTCCCATTGAGAGGACCTATCAGTGAAAAGGGCAATGACCCCATCCCAATTGACTAGTTTCCACCCATGAGGTAAACCAAGAGATATCACTTATGGGTAAATCTGTGGCCATAATTTTTTTGAAAAATGGTACTCATTTAGACAACATTGGTGGCTAGAGAGACTCCTTAAAACCTTTAGGCAACTGAATAGACTTCGGGCCTATATCCAACATAATAGTTTTAGAAGACCAATAATAGAGTGATCATATTTGAGAATAGCTAGTAACTGCACAGTTGTCGGCATATTTTTGATAGGAGTAACCAAGTAACAATTAGTTTTTTTACTATATCTCTCTATCTATAGTTCTATTGACTCTCAATTTTTTTTGAAACACTTGAAATTATATTCTTCACATTTGTTTCCTTGAGGGTCCATTTCCAAATTCTAATTCTATTAGCCAAAAATCTCATTTTTTTGGGTTTTACCATAAATTATTCATTTTTTTCCTATTACTTTGAAACTTTCTCACAATGTTCCTTTCCCTTTTCTACTCCTTTATCACTCTTAGATAAATTTTCCAAATTTTTCATTATAATTCTAAAATTTCCCTTGCCTTCATCAATCCTAACTAAGAGGTGACATAAACTAGTAAAAGTACATTTACCCCTTCCGATTGATCCATTGGACAATGATCTGCATCTTATGTCCTAAAAAGCATAAATAGTCCATGTGGATGCGTTAGACTGTAAATCTTACCACTTCCACAGGCTTCCCATAATAAGATAAGTTGAAAAGCTAGAACACTCCAGCATTGTTCAATAGATTGAAGATTGTGAGGTCATAAGTGACCTCATTCCTCATGTTTTGGTTCTCAACCTTGTACTTGTACTATATATCTCCCTCATTTCTAGGTTGAAAATGATTGTAATCGAGCCCTTGGCAATAAGAAACCTTAAACACACAATTTTCACCATGTAATACCCACTCAGGGTATTGCATTTCTTTAATTGAAATAGAGGAAGTGGTGTTGTAGACTTCTTTTTCCCCTCATACACAATCAATGGTTCCTTCCTGATATATGTCTCTATCACTCATTGTGCTAAGTTTTCTTCTTATGTGTTAAACTCACTAGGGGTTTCTTCCTATATCAAAATAGGACATACCCATATGCCCTCATACTCTTCCTCTTTGTGGATTATTGGTAAAGGCTCGCTTCTTGTGGCCTTCTATTTTGGACACATTACCCCCTAAGATGCCTGAAGGTTAACATGTAGTCGTTCAAGTCTTCCAAATGAATACATGGTTCCTTCTTGCAACTTCATCAGCCTTCCTACTTCAGCTTCTTTTAATTGTGAACATTGATACCTACACCCTGTAACTCTATCCAAAAGTGTTTCCACATTCATAATTCCATTCTTTTTCTTTTTTTATAATTTTGCCTCACTTAGTTTCAAATTTGTTACTACCATTTTATAAATTCACTCTTTTAGCTTGAAAAAGCTTCGCTCAAATTAAGCTTCCAACAATTAAGTTCCAAAATGAGGACCCTCCAACCTTATATAGCCTTCAATACTTGCTTATATTTATTCTAATATACCTTCACCCATCAATTCACTCATTAATTTTATCAAATAGTATGCCACAACGTCCATTTGGAATGCTTACCACTATGATTAATTATTTGTAAATTTAATACACTTGTCCCATCCTCATGATTTTCTTGTAGTATATGCTATCTATAAAAAGATTTAAACTTTTATTTTTAAAGGTAGGAACTTATTTTTCCCTCTTGATCCTTTTGTAGTGGCTCTTCCTTTGACATTATTTTTCCATGCTTCTATTCATGCACTGCCTCTTGCATGCCTTCTTACCCTAATGTGTTTTTACTTATGCACCCATCATGTGCGTCTTTCCTCCCAACTCTAGCCTTAGTTTATTCATCTTGAAACTTATCCCACACTAAAAGATTGATGTGGTCCTCCTTGGGCACGACCAAAATGAAAACAAAAGAGAACCATGTGTTGAAATAAACCTAAACAAAAGGCATGCAAAAAATGCTACACTTTATTGGATAACAACCTAAAATCTTAAACTAATCTATTTGAACACACCTTATTGACAAAATTTGAAATAATACATGGAATGATAGGGCTAAAGCTGACTACCATTAAAATGACCTAGAAAAAATTGGTCATCTAACTGTCTTAACTTCAATTCACATATAGTATATATGTTATGAATGATAAATGAACCATCCAAATGTATGCGAAGTTTATCAAAATGTCGTGCAAACTTATAATCATAGACCAAGATGTACATATTAGGAGAAAAAGTTTTGTTTTTGAGATGTTTATCATACCAGGATTTTTGTTCCTATTTTTCAACTCTTTGACTCCAATGTGCAATAAAGTGTGCTTCATCTAACTATAATAAAGAATAGAGGCATGCTTTTAGAGATTCTTCATCATCTAGTTGACCAACATGCATAATACATAAATAAGGAAAAAAACTCCACCAGTAGAACTGCTTTAGCACAAAATACAAGATGAAAAGGAGTGCTCTTGTTTAATCTTTCATATGTGGTTTGATATGCCCATAAGACTACAAAAACTTGATCGTCCTAGTCATTGTGATCAATATTACAAATTTTTGTAAATGTATGGCCCAATCTTTTGTTAGAATCTTCAATAGTGTTGTTAACTTGAGGGTGGTATGGAGTGGTCTTGTGGTTCACAGTCACTAACTCAGCTAAGAGGATGTGTATCATCTCATTGAGAAAATGTGTGCCACGACCACTTATTAAACTTAAAGGGCATACATATCTAGTGGTGATATTTTTTCAAAGGAACCTGGTGGTAATTATAATATTACAATCACATGTGGGTACTGCTTCAGCACAGCGTGTGAGATAGTCAGTGGCGATAATGATGTAACATGTATCAATTCATCTTAAAGTAGGCTTAATGGGCCCAACAAAATAAATAACACATTTTTCAAAGGCTACATGAGCAAGGATTAGATAAAGAGGCATAACATCCATTCAGTTTGGTTTGCCTACGTACTAATATATATCACATTGGTGTACATAGGCTTTGACATCTTTGAATAAGGTGGGCCACCATAAGCCAACTAGGAGAACCTTTTGTGCCATTGCATTACCAGCACAATGTCCTCTAGTGACACCCTCATGAACCTCTTGAAGAACTTTCGTGTGCTCATGTTACATTACACATGCACAATACTTCATCATGGCCAGGCTTATATAGGTATTCACCAATAAGTTGGATAGGGGTATCATGTACAACAAGTTGCTTCTTCTCTTGGCTATAAATATGGTCTGACACTGAACATGTTGTAAGGAAAGCAACTATTTACTCTAATTCTTCAAACATGATAATAACATGAAAAAGTTGTACAATAGGTAATATGTCTTCAATTATTTGCCCTAGTTTACCAGATTCAATACGTGATAGATGGTCAAGACCTAAATTAACTTTGCTTGGTTTTAATACCATAGAGAGCTAGAATACCTAGAATATAACAATCCATTGGTAGATTCTACCATGTAATGCAGGTTTATTCACAAGGTACTTAAGTGCCTCATGATCCATAAAGAAGGTGAATGTAGTGGGTAACAAGTACTGGAAAAACATTTGGAGTGCATATACCATGGATAAGTCCTCTCATTCTATATTAGAGTAATTCCTTTTTGCTAGTGTTCGCTTATGACTAGTAAAATATATAGGATGGTCCAGATTCCCTTCATTAGGTTGTATAAGGATGGCACCCACCACCATACTGGAAGCATCGACATGTACATGAAATGGTGTCATCTAGTCTAAGAAGTGAAGGATGGGTGTGGTTACTCATTTTTACATCAAGGTCTCAAATGCATGTTGATGTCTTTCAGTCTAGAGGAAGAGGCCATTTTTTTTAATTAATTCTTTTAATGGAGCTTTAGTATAAGTATGAATAAACTTATGATACTAGCCTATGTGACCAAAGAAGGCACAAACCTTGTGGTAAGTGGTTAGGGTTGAGAGTTGAACAATAACCACAATCTTGGCCTAATCCACAAGTAGTCCATCTTGAAAAATGATGTACCCTAACAGAATCCCAAAAGGTGTGTCAAAGATACACTTTTCAGGTTCAAATAAATCTAAAGTTGCCAACAACGCTCGAGTATGAGGCACAAATTAACATAGTGGTCATGCACCAAGCCGTACATAATCTAATCATCTAGATATACTCGAAGGAACATGTGGATGAAATATCTAAAGGCTTCTACCATAATGCAAGAGAGGACTACTGGTGCATTATTTAATCCAAGTGACATAACATTTTATGCAAAGGACCCCCATTCAGTGGTAAAAGTAGTTTTTGCCTTATCTTCCTCACTAATTTGTACCTAATGATAAATGGAAAAGCCATCAGTAAAGGTATAGATTTCACATACAATGACACCTTCCAAAATCTTCTCTATTATCAATTCAATACATACATACATACATACATCCACACACACACACACACACACACACACACACACACACATGTATGTATGTATGTATGTATGTATGTATATGTATATATTATTAGTTTAATACATACATATAATATTATCATATTATGCTTACTCCTTATAAGCTACAAACCCCTTTGGAATGGGTTCAGTGGAATGGGTTCAGGTATGTATATGCACGTTTTACATTGAATTTGGGTATGGTGTACGATACCAACTAAATTACCATATTATTTCCCCTCACGATCACCACTTAGCTCACCTTAGAATTTTACACCACTTGCATATTTTATGTAGTATTGTCCTTCCCCACTACTTTGTCATTGCTCAAACTCACTGTGAAATGGAATGTGTCCTCCTTGCATAATGCATTTCCACCCCGTATGAAGAAATGCACAACCTCATTTTTCATCATCAACTCCACAAGAATTATAAAAGCATTGAGGTGATGGTAGACAACGAGGTTGTGTGTTGCTTCATATGGTGTGCTAATTCATTATGAAAGGAGGAAACCTTTTATTTCACGATGAACTTGAGTAATGGCAAAATGTAAGTGGTAAAAGATTTCAAGTTGATTCGAGTGGTGATAGTGAGAAAAAATGATATCCTACACTAGACCCAAATTTAGGGCAGCTACTAGACTTACATGACTTACACCCATTTCAAAGGGGTGTGTACCTTGCAGGGTGGTGAGATCTTTGATTAGATGATTTTTACTGTCAAGATTGAAAAATGATGTCATGAGGATTATTTAATTGTGACATGGCTCCATGCCCAATATGCGACTCAAATAAATGTTGTAATGTCATTTATGCGGGGACAAGACATTCAAGTTACAAAGTCTATCTTGTAGCTTTTGTCTGTCTATACTACCAATATATTGACAACTATAAAAAATACAATAGGGCTAAGAACATACAAAAACACCACACTCGCAGCCATGGAAGAAAGGGTAAGGCCATACAAAACATGCAAGTGGTGAAATATCTCAAAGTGCATTGGGCAATGACAATGAGGGGAAATGATAAGGTATTTTAGGTGATACCAAACACCAAAGGGCCTATATCATACACATCACTTGGGCTTCAGGGTAGTTGTTAGATTTGCATGATCTACACCCATTATAAAGGGGTCTCTAACTTGCAGGGTGGTGACATCTTTTATTGGCTATTTTTTATTATCAAGTATGGGCAAAGAAGTCTTGAGCTTTGATTTGGTTATAGAATGGCTCCACGTCTGATGTGGGGGAAATACATTAAGGTTCTAGAGTCTATCTTGTTGATTTCATTTATTAAGAACATATGGAAACACCATACTTAGACCATTGGAACAAAAGACAACCACAATTAGAGCCTATCTTTGTAAGCATAACAAGCATAACATCTAAGGGAACACTGGTCATGAAAAATATGTTTTGTAAGGATTATCAAAATGAATATAAGAGTATTGTTGGTTAACGCTTTATGCTCAAATGGTGAAACGGGGTTAGTGATAATGAGGTTCGAGTGAGGTATAAATATTGATTCATAATCTTTTGATTCACAAAATCCTACTTTACCAAAATAAAAAAATAAATCATTTTTTGCATAATTTATACCCTTTAGTATGGTAGTTGCAACCTACATAAAGAAAGTTATAACAGCGAGGGTGGTGCCTAATTTGAGCTACATCAAACCGCCATACCAATTGGAGAGAGTATGCAAATACTTGTGGGGATTCAAACCTAGGTTTAGTAGACTACCTAAAATTAGTAGTGCTTATTGTCCTGGCATCAAATCATTGAATAAAGAGAAATGATTACTACTATTACCAATTAGATTATATAAGATGCATCTTTCATTTAAGAGGGCTTTTCCATTTTTTGTCTAGTTAGTTTTGGAGTCATCTAATTAGATTTGTCTAATTATTTTTAGACTTGTCTAAATTGACAAGTGGTGCATTATCTATGTTTTCAAATGAGCCATTAAATATTTGACATCTATTTTTTATTGAGACGACCCTTGTTATAATCATGTTTGATGGAAGCTAATAATTGAATTGACAGGGGTGACATGTCACTGAACTTTGTACGTGTATCTACTCAGATTTCTTCGAGTCCATCGCAGGAAATACCCTATCATTTCCCCTCACCATCACTTCTCAAGTCACCTTGATATATTTCACACATATATGACCATATATATATTTTATAATTTTGTTGAGGGCAGTTTTTGTCTTACTACATGCAAAAATTGTTTGTGTTTTTGATGTTTTTCGTCTGCATTTGCATCATCTCCGTCCAGCGTTGTCATTCACATATGCAGTCACCGCTTTGGAACTTGTAGTCAGGGTCATTGTCTACAATCATCATGTTTACAATTTTTAGGTTTCGTATGTGAAGGTGAAAAGTGTGGTATCCATCTGCACTTTGTTTGTGCAAACGTTTTCAACAAGCTCTCATGTTGTTTGCATTGGGTTAGAGCTCTTCCACTTACAACATTAATAATTAGACATTTTCTGATATATTTATTGATAAGTCTGATAACGTTGAGGTACTCATGGTGTCTCTCTTTCAATCCTCTGATTATCAATAAAAAAAATTGTTCCCAACGTGTAGCTCCCCATTCTCTTTGATATTTAGAGCGCTAAAAAATTTCAGCTAGCCTCTGTGGTAGCCCTATCACTTTTGCGTTGCCTAGACTCAGAGTTGAGGGTTGAAGTTGAGGCAGGTGGCGTAGAAGAGAGTCTAAAGTACCTCAGATATTGTTACTTTAGTGGAGTGCTTGCGACCTATTAATTTTATATGATTTACATCCTCAATCTTTAAATGTGATTCACCATTAATATTTTGCACTAGGCCCCAGGGTCTTTCACCTAATGGTATCCTACGAAACAATTCATTCCAATATTA
>JARHVA010001304.1:2877500-2967500 GCA_037957365.1 Torreya grandis
AGAATCAAACCAGAAATCCAATCTCATCCCATTATTAATACTCTAAGACACATGATTTTTAATAACTGGCTTACATTTGAATAGGAAATTACACATATATGAGCCTTTGGGCAGATTAACAACATAAATCATGCTGTAGGGGTCATTTGACCCAAGATATTTGGCTTTGATAAGTCTACTCCATAATGCCCCTAGTAACTCAATCATCTGCTAAACCAATTTAGCTCTCAAAGCTAAATTATGAAGGTGAAATATTTTTAGTCCTCGCACCCCCATCTTCTTTTATTTACAAACTCACTCCCATTTCAAAAGAGGAATTTTTCTTGAATTCAATGCACCTTGCTAGAGGAAATCCTTCAAGATTTTATTGATTTGATTGACCAAATTACAGGGAGGATGTAAGATATAAAAAAAATATGTAGGAAGATAACTTAAAACCAATTTGATCAAAGTGATCCTGCTTAAAAAATATAACCACCTCCCTTGCCAAGGTGCCAATCAAGAATTGAAAATTTTGATTAAACCTTCCCGCAAGCTTGATTTATCAAATCCTAATAAAAATAGAATGCCCAAGTATTTAATCAGAAGCTTCCTAATTTTAAATCCAAGCACCACTACAATATCCCTTTGTTCTCCATCGTTGCAATTGATGAAAAAGATTTCAGATTTTCCTTCATTGACCATCTGACCTAATGCCAACTCATAGTTGTTTAAGATTGCCTTAAATTCTTGAGCCTCAAAAATGGAAGCAACTTCAAGGTCAAAAGTATCATCAGCAAATTAATGGTGAGACAAACTATCAATGTTATCCACTACAATTAAATCAGACACCCTATTAGAAATATTAACTCAAGCTATGGCTTGACCCAAAGCTTTAACCATTAAAATGAAAAGAAACAGGGACAAGGGATCTCCCTACCACAAACCCCTAGAATCTTAAAAGGAACTAGTCGGACACCCATTGATCAAAACTTAGAATTTAGGATTAGTAATACAACTAAAGATTTAATTACACCAATCTTTGCAAAAGCCAATTTTTTCTAAAACTTTGATTAGAAAGTGCTAATTAACCCTATCATAGGCTTTACAAATATCTAGTTTAATAAGCATGCCTTTCTGGTGATTATGAAAGAGAGATTAAATGATTTCATGAGCAACAATAATACCTTCTTAGATATTCCCCCCTACACAAAACACACATATTCTTGAGAAATGAGGGAATCTAAAACCAACTTGATCCGATTGGCCAAGGATTTGAAAATGATTTTATACACCAAACTAAAAATGGAAATAGAATAAAAATCATTGAAACTCACCTGAGACTCCCCTTTTGGAAACAGGGAAATAAAGGTAACATTCAAATCTAGAGCCACTATCCTACGATGATGGGATTCTTCCACCATGTTCAACACATCAACTCCGACAATGGACCAACAAGATTGAAAAAAAGCTATTGGAAAACTTTCGGGACCTAGAGCTTTATCTTTGGTCATCGAAAAGATAATCGAACAAATTTTCTCCAACTTGAAAGAAGCCATTAATAGAGTGTTCTGCATGTTTGAGACTAGTTTGAAGATAAACCCCAAATTAAAATTTTGAGCTTTTAGATTGGAATGCTCTTCACTAGAGAACATTTTATTGAAAAAAGACATTGGCTTAGCTCTAATCTCATCTTGGGAAGTCATCAATTCATTATTACTAAATCTGATACTAGAAATCTGAATTACTGATATTTGAGCCCTCACTAAGTTATGAAAGAACGCTGAATTTTTATCTCCTACTTACAACCAATTCACCCTTGATTTTTATTTTTAATGGATTTCTTCTTTGAGAAGGATTTCCTCATATTCTTGCATAATCTTCTTCTCTAAAGAATAATTTTTGAGATTTATCCCCCCTTTCATGATAGAATCATTCAAAGACAACCGAGCAACTTTAATCTTTGTCGTTTCTTGAAAAATATTTTTGAAAAATTCAACATTTCACCTTTTGAGATAACCTTTGATGAACTGAAATTTCTTAGTCATTATATACATAAGGGAACTAGAGGAAGGTAGATATCCTGACCACCAATTCTTCATGAGTCGTAATAGTGAAGGCTCTAGCAACCACATTAACTCAAATTTAAAAGGAAAACATTGTAGATGACAATCCCTAAAAAAATTGAGAATAATTAGAAAGTGATCAAAACTAGAAGCACCAAACACCAAACTCTCCACCACACAATCACTCAGCAACTAATTCAAAATGATCAAGAATCTATCAAGTCTTTTTACAATGTTATCCAAACCCACTCTTCTATTATTCCAAGTAAACCAATCAGATTTAGGGAGCACATCCACCAGTTCATGATTCTCCACAAAATTACAAAAATCCACCTAAGAGGTTTTAGGGTCCATCACCCCTCCCAACTTATCTTGAGATTGGAGAATGGCATTAAAATCACCTCCAAAAATAATCTTTTCCTCTGGATACCTTAACATTATATCAAAAAGTACCTACCAAAGTTTTCATTTCTATTTGGCATCGTCAAGACCATAGATATTGAAAAAAAAGGAAATTAACATCCAAAGAAAAATTGTAGAACCAACACAACTACCGCCAAGGACCTGATTCTACTAGGAAAGAATTAGCCAACAAAGGAGACCAAATAACTGCTAGGCCACCGGATGCCCCAACTAATTTCAAAAAAAGACTATTCCATCTAGCCCAGCTTGTTTTCATCAAATTTAAAGCTTCCTAAAAATTCAATTTAGTTTCTTGGAGTTAAAAAACATCTGGAGTTTCATCCAACATGAGACGTTTCACTACCCACCTCTTGTTAGGGGCATTCAGGCCCCCAACATTCCAAGATAAGAGCTCATTGACCTAGTGGGGAGAATTCCATCCCTTGCTTTTTGAACTCTGTAAATTGATGCAAAGTACCTTGTCTTCCACTTAAAATCTTCCCCTCCATCTTATCTTTAATCGATTTACGACCCATTCTCTTTTTAGGAACCCAATTTGGATGGGTCAAAGAACACTGAACTTGAGATATGGAAAGAACCTCCCATAAATTCAATTCTTATTTTGACTCTGATTCCTCTTCTTCCTCCAAAGAACTACCCTCAGTTTATCCTAAACCCAATATTGACCCTTTGGTCCCCCCTTCCTTTGAGACTGAAGCTTGAACCATTTTATCGTGAGATGATTATAACATATATTTGATCGACTTAGATTCTTGTTCAATAAAGGCATAACCTTTTATTAAAGAAGCCAGAGATAAATTACTACCATTGTCAAGTTTTTCAAGTAGAGCCTAAGTGTTTTTGATGTTCCTATCAAGGTCTAGCTCAATTGGCTTCTTTAACAACGTAAGAGGATTAGGAGTGAAATTTAGATCAAGCCTAACTTTAGATTCCCCTACCTCTCTACCTGAGAACTCCTCTACAGAACCTTTCCCTATAAATGTCTGGGAAGGACCTTTCTCCAATTCATCCATAGACTTGTTCTTACTCACCAGCTTTTTCTGCCAAACCATTTGGAATGCCAAATGAGCATGAAGAGGAGCTTATTTTTTGAGAGAGAAAAATTGTTAGATATGACCTGAACAATGACATCTGAAACAATGGAAAGGGATTTTTCAATATCCACTCGTTTACTCTAGACCCTGCCTAGGGACTTAATCAATTTTTTTTACAAAATTTCCTTATCCAAGTCCAAAATCACCCTAACTTGGGCATAAGATACCAACACACCTTCTAAAATAGGACCAACCTCAATGAAAGAGCCTAGAATATTACCCAAAGTTTTCAGGTAATTCAAACCCCAATATTCAATAGGTAGACCATAAAAGTGAAACCAGACCAAAAATATACTTTTTTTGGTTTGCAAGGGATCAAAATTAGGGCTCCATTTTTACAACCATAAACCAACTCCTCTTAAAGACCAAAAGGACTTTTACATAACCAGATCAATGGCTTAACCAGAGGTTAAAGTAACAATAAAGAAGCCCTTTGAAAGAAAATAGATCTTTGCTTCCTTCCCCCAATTTGAAAAAACCCACTCTTCTACTTCACCTAGTGCCAACCATTTTCCTGCACATTTTTAAATTAGGGAATTTTTGAATAACATCTAAAAGTTATTGGTGAAAAGCTCTGTGTTTCATTCCAATTCCAATGATTTCCCAATTTGCACTCCGTCATCAGAAGGCACCACGGGATGGTCCTTTAGAACTTGAAGAGGAACACAAATTTATTCTTCCAAGCTATTTGGATGCCCTCCAATTATAAAGGCATTAGCTCTAGTTGCCACTCGCTTTATCACTTCTACATCCTCCTCCTCATTAGAATTAATTTGACAAACACTAGCCTTTCTTCCTGTCTCCCACTCCACAACCGGCCTTCCAAAACCAACTTCAAATCCTAGCAGCTCTTGAGTTTCACAAGTTTCATCTTCCACCTATTACGCCTACCCTTTCTTACCTCTGAAGCTACCTCCAATTGCCATGGTTTTACCTTTCCTACCGCTACTCCCCCAAGCAATACCCTGCTCAAACTCCCCAGTGTGTCATTTGCCTTCTCTTTATTTCAAAATTGCATGCACACCCAAGTTATATATATATAACATCATATTATATATAATTAATATTAAAAATAAATTATTATATAAATAATATTAAATATATAAAACACTCATGAACATACGTTAGCCATGATAATATGTGGTTAATAAAATAGTTTAAAGAGACATGCTTTCATTGAGATGATACTTATTTCAATCATGTATTTGATAACTAAAACAATTTGGTGGAAGCTATTGATTGTATTGAGATATGTGATATGTCACTGGACTTTATTCATGTATTTGGCTAGTCTTCTTCAATTCCATCATCAAAAATACCATGTCATCATAAAAATTTTATATTATATTTAGTTTTTTACATTTATTCATATTTTATTGCAAAACTGACAACACCTTCTCAGTGATCTCCACATAAATTGTATCCAACACATAAGGTACTACCTCAATTTTTATAGCTTCTTTTGTGAAGGCTACAACTACCATAATGAAGAGTGTTAATTATGTCAATAAAGATGTAATTTTTTATTTTGGTAAAATGAGATTTTGTAAAGTAGTTGTACCTCTCTTAAAATCCATAATCACTAACCCTATCTCACCTTTTTACATAAGGCATTACATAACAATATTTGAATATTTAATTTAATAATCTTTAAAAAAAAAAAAAAAAACAACAACAACAACTAAACTAAACTAAAAATTTCTTTTAAAAAAATCAAATTTTAACAAACATTTTGAAATAACAAATACCTTACTTAAAAATGTAAAGAACTAGACTAAAATTTTAATATTATTGAAAATTTTCAATTTAATTAAATTAAAATTTTAACTTAATTAAAAATCTTAATTCTAATGAGCTGGTACAAGAGCCAACGTGAAAGTAAAATGGGAATAGTATCATAATTAATGATATATCCATGGAGATATCATCCAATTTCCCCCCTATTATATTATAATATATAGATAATTAATAAAATATTAAAAATAAACATAAAATAGTATGTGATATTATAAAATAATAAATGCTAGTATAAAATAGGGATAAAATACCAATGAGATAAACATATCCTTAAAATATATGAAAAATTCATTTATATTAAAAAAAACTATTTAAAATTATTAGTCAATTAATTTTAAAATAAATAAATAAGTTTATACAGACTTGCTACAACTTAGATAATGTCATTATTGTGTGGGAAGGTATAAAATGGGTTTGTCATTCTAATCAGCAAGTCTTATTCATTAAGATTAATTTTTAAAAAGCTTACGATTATATTGAATGGCCATTTATCCTAGCTATGTTGCAAGCCCTCGGTTTTGGTCCCAGTTTATTGTAATTGGTTTACATGCTCTCTATTGATGCTTCAGCTCTTCTCTCCATTAATGGAGTCAACTCAGAATCTTTTGTCCTTTTTAAATCCATAAGGCAAGGTTGCCCTTGCAACCCTATATATTGTTTCTGTTGAGGGGTTCGATTATCTCCTTGTCAATGCCCAATCTCAAGGCTTTGTTTGTGGAATTTTATTGTCTGGTAAGGAATCCCTCCAACTTCTCAATGAATACTTTGCAAATGATTCCTTTCTCACTCTCATCGAGGATGAGGATAATGTTTATAATGCCATGTTATGTCTTAAGAAATTTTGTCTCAATTTTGGTTCTTTCATTCAATGACATAAAATCTAATGCTACAGACAAATCTTTCCTCCCACCACCCCCTTGGATGACACGTTTCAATTGGAAGCTACTTCAACATGATGAGATATTTAAATTCTTGGGCATCCCCTTTGCCTTCTAGGCCTCACACTCTAGACTTTGGCAATATGTAGTGGATAGGGTGGATTTTTTTAATTTATTTGATAACCAATCCCCTTTCATTGGTTGGAAAATTCCAAATTTATTCTAAAGCATTTATAACAACCTATGTGTACTACTCTTCTTGTTGGGTGCCTTTTAAGCAATTTTTCTGTAAGATTGAAAAGATTCTTCATGATTTTATTTTAGGCTAACTCCACCATTGGTAAAGGATTTCATCGAGTGCCCTGGGACTATTATTGTCTCCCTCAAGAAGTAAGTGGGATGGGCCTTATCAATGTTTCCAGGCAAGGCTTAACATTTTGTGTGAAATGGATTATCCATGCCATTGAAGGCAACAAAGCCTGGAAGGTGCTCATACATAATTATATTACCCAAGGCTCTCCTTATAGATGAGCGACTTAGAAAGGTTTGGGTTTTGCCAATCTCCTCACTCTTATAGCCACATTTAAAATTATGGGGTCTTTTGTTATCAAGAGTATATGATCAACCTAGGAGAAAGTCAAATCTTGGTTGTTATGGAATGGGACTAATTTTTAGGATGGCTTCTCTATCAATCAACACTCTATATGGTAGTCCCCCATTATTAGTAAGCATGTGGTTCCCCTCATCGAAGCTTCCTGAATCCATGCTATTAAATTCTATCGTAAGGGAATTCATATGGTGTAGGATATTTTCTACAAATCTAATTGTTTATGGCTCCCTCAGGGAGAACTTCAAAGTGAAATATAAACTTTCCTTTGTTGACAAAGAGTATATTGAGGAAATTGTGGTAGTTGTTCCTATAACTCTCTTACACAAAATCACAGTCAATTCCTCTCGTTCTTGGTAAAAAGACTGGAAGTTGTATATGGATACACCTTTCCAGAATTACACTACTTGAAAAGATTATGAATGGATGTCTCCCTGTCTGCCTATGGTCGACAAGCTCAATGAATGTTGGATCATACATTCCTCCCTTACTACTTGGAGGAGATGCTTCCAAATTATTTGGTCCACTTGTGTGGAGCCAAAGCTAGCTCATTTTAATTGATATCTTCTACACTAAAGGCTTCCTATAGGCAAATGACTTGTGCAAATGGGGGTGGCACAACCCAGATGCCCTTTTTATGGGAACTTGGAGACCATCATGTACCTCTTTTGGTATTGCCCAAAAGCCCAATGTGTATGGTCTTGGATACATGATTTCTTCTAGCCACATTGTCTGACCCCATCAGTTGGTCTCATACTCTATTGGGAGACAACCCGCAAATGTCACTATAATTCACCCAAGTCTGGCATGTTTCAGAATCAAAATTATTTTCTTGGATGTGGAAGGAATGAATATTAGTTTTATTTTCTAATAATACTGTTGATGTTGAGTTTTCTACTTATAATAAAGCTATGATTGTGTCTAATGTGATTTTGTAGATTCAAATTTAAACTAATAAGGTGGTGATGGAATTGGATTAACTTCAATGATTCCTTTGCCACTAGTGGGATGCCTCATGTGTTGTTCCTTGTGTGCACCCTTGCCACCCTGGAACTCTACTCTTCGGGGAGGTAGTGGACCTTCTCAGGGTCGTTCTTGGTGTAGTCACTCTCATAGGTGATCTTGTGCTACTAGTTCTCCTCAGAAGCGTTACTCTTCCTCCTCAACTCAACATGGAGGTTGGGGCTCTCTGTCTCTTCTTTCTCAACAAGATCAAGGGTGGGGTTCTCTGCCTCCAGCAAACTAGCACAGGTGGAAATTTTCTTCTGAGAGTCCACAGGGTGGCAGACTTCAACTCCTACAGGGTAAAAGTTTCCCCCAGAGCTTTCTAGTTATCTCACCCCAACACTCTGCACATGATAATGTTGAACAAGAGGAAGGTGAATAGGATGCCATTGGCTTTGGATGGGACCTTGTTGTTAAAAAGAAAGATCTTCCAAGCTCTTTATGGGGTGATCCTCCTAATCATGATCCTTCCTTGATTGGTCTCTTTGGTATTGTTGTTTATATATATTTTTTCGTGTACTAGAGCTTCTTCTAGATTGGGCCTAATTTATTGATTGGTTTATTTTGGCTTGTTGCCTCTAGGTTCCTTGGTGTGTCCTAGTGCAGCGTTGTGGCGTGTCTTCTATTGCCTCCTTTTTGTAAATAGTCTTATACGTTGATATAATTATGTCGAAGGCATTTACATTCACAGGCGAACATCATAAATTTGCCTCACAGTTTCAAAGACGCCACTTAGATGTTTATGTGGTTTTAGAGGGACAGTTTCTCTCGAAGGGCAGTTTTAGAAGCTGCATACCTTTTTTCTAACCGATCTGTGAGATGTCGTTCACATCATGACAGGTGGCGGTAGAGTCTATAGATCTTTACGGCATCGTTCACATCAGGACCATTGGTAGCATGGGCTCTACGGTTCCTCGTATTATCTCTGTGATATGTTCTGTGACGATAAGGCCAAATTTATTAATGTCGATGGAAAGGTGGTGCAACAATCTATATGAAGAGAGGATAAAGAGGAGTAGAATGATGTATGATAAGTTCTGAAGATAAATGTTGATGGACCTTTGGCTGCAGGCAATATCTCCCTTGATGTTTGAGAAACTGCCCCTCTTTTCCAGTCTTATACTTCACATCAGCGTAACACTTCGGAAGTACACTAGCTTTTGCTAAAAAATCACTATGGTTCTCTTTCTTTCAAGTCCATATTTTTTTATCTCTCCGAAGCACGTGAGGGAGAAGTGGAATATCTCAGGTCTCAGGTCTTAGGTCAATGAAAGAAGCATATGATGCTGCAATGTTTTATTTATGAATAGAATAGACGAAAACTAATCATAAAATCAAGATTTGAATGATTTTTATAGTTTCTTGCATCTACGGACTAAATACTAAACAATTATATTGGTAAGGACATCCATTATGTCATTTAAGCCTTTGAAAGAGTTTTGCAGCTTTTTTTGAGACGTTCAATTCAACAATATATGTGAGACCAGAAAAATAAAAAATAAATCGACCAGACATAACTTATATATGACGCTCATCATTCCTTTTAACCTTCAATTCAATTCAAATTTCCAGCCCAGTTGGTGAACATAACTTTTTCATTCCAGTCAAAACTAATATCATTTTCTCTAGTAGTAGTGCGAAAATGTCGGACTGCCAAAGCCAACCTAATTATTTACTTCTGAAAATAACTTTTATATCTCCCAACAAGAGCAGGTATCAATATTTCTGGATATGTTAGATCATTTTCAATTTTATTTTTGCTATAAATATAAACATCTTCTTTTCTCTTCAAATATAACACGGCAGAAGAATTGCTTGCCTAGCGCGTACCTGCTTATGGACAAAGCCCAAATTGAACAGAGTTAAATCTTGACTAATCCTATCAACTCCAAAAGCCTGTATATTAGAAGCATTAGTCCAGATTTAGCATGGAAAACAATATGTATTTATTCATGGTATTTCTTTATGACACTTGTTAGTTGCAATTTATAATTTAACTCATATTGCCACGATTCTGCCAAAAATACAGTGGCCCAACAATATTTATTTATATTATATAAATAATAGTTTAATAAAAATATAAATTTAAAATTTTTAATCAATATTGTGATATTTAATATAATTATTTATCATAATATGTAATATGATTATTAATAAATATGTTATGATAAAAATAGATACCATTCTATATATTATATAATTACTATATCTAATTATTAGATAATATTATATATATATAAAATATTGTTGTGTCACTTGATTTTTCCCCTCCAACTCTTTTTGGATGTTTTTTATTCGATGGCTTAATACTTCTCCAAACTTGTTTGTTGTGCACATAGATTCTTTCTTCGGATCTTCATCACCAGTTATTCACATTCCATACAAGGGAAAGCCTTTTGCTCTCCTCAAAATATACGGGGAGCAATTTTTTTTTGAAATCTACCATGTCCATGAAAAGTGCATCGTGCCATTTCTGGTTCTTGGTGTTGTCTATTAGGAAACCCAATTTTTTATTTTGATCCACTGATATTTGTGCTATCGGTCTTCTCGATTTCACTTGATAATGTAAATATAACACTACCAAGGATTAAAATTTGAATCAAACTACTAAAGATTGGTATCGGGATCAAGTGAATTAATCTTATGCTGAATACAATTCGACAACTTATTTGATTAGTCTTTGTGCCATATTTCCAGTGGAATGATAGAGGTACTGCATGACATACAAAAAGGCATGTGGCAATATTTACAATTATTTATTTTTCCAAAATTCAGTAAAAATCAATTTGTTGTTGGAGTTAAGTGGTCCATTTACTTTTTTTTATTATTAAAAACTTGTTTTTATATATACGATTAATATTATTATATAAATCAATAGAATATATTATATATTTAATTTAATATAATAAAAAAACAAATGGATCGCTTAACTCAAACAACAAATTGATTTTTAGTGAATTTTGGAAAAATAAATAATTGTAAATACTGCTATATATATACATACAAACACAACCAATCAAAGATGCTTATTCTTTATAAGCTACAAACCTTTTTGCAATGGGTGCAAGTATGTATATTTACTCACTATATTGAATTTGGGTTTGGTGTATGATATGGGCCCTCTGATGTACGGTACCACCTAAATTATCATATCATTTCCCCTCGTGATCACCACTTAGCTCACCTTAGAATATTTCACCACTTGCATGTTTTGTGTGGTTGTGTCTTTCCCCACTATTTTGTCATTGCTCAAAGTCACCATAATATATAATGTGTCCTCATCGCACAACGCATTTACACTTCGTATGAAGAAACATGCAACCTTATTTTTCATCATCGACTCCACAAGAATTATAAAAGTATCAAGGTGAGGGTAGATAATAAGGTTGTGTGTTGCTTCATATGGTGTGCTGATGAGTTGTGAAAAGAGGAGACCTTTTGTTTCACGATGAACTTGAGTAGTGGTGAAATGCAAGAAGTGAAAGATTTCAAGGTGAGTAGAGAGTGATGGTGAGAGAAAATGATATCCTACACTAGACCCAAATTTAGGGAAACTACTTGATTTATATGAATTGCACCCATTACAAAGGGGTGTGTACCTTGTAAGGTGGTGAGATCTTTGATTGCATGTTTTTTATTGTCAAGAATGAACAACAATGTCATGAGGTTGATTTAATTGTGACATGTCTCCATGCCCAATGTGCAACTCAAATCAATGTTGTAATGTCATTGATGTGGGGACAAGACATTGAAGTTCCAAAGTCTATCTTGTAGCTTTTATTCGTCTATGCTGCCAAGATATTGACAACTGTAAAAAATACAACAGGGCTAAGAACATACAAAAACACCACACTCGTAGCCATGGAAGAAAGGGCAAGGTCGTACAAAACATGCAAGTGGTGAAAGAATTCACATTGCATAGGGCGACGATGATGAGAGGCAATGATAGGGTATTTTAGATGATATCAAACACCAAAGGGCTTATATCGTACACATGACTTGGGCTTCAAGGTAGTTATTTAATTTACATGATCTACACTCATTACAAAGGGGTCTATAACTTGCAGGGTGATGACATCTTCTATTGACTATTTTTTATTGTCAAGGATGGACAAAGAAGTCATGAACATTGATTTGATTATGGAATGGCTCCACGTCTAATGTGGGGGAAATACATTAAGGTTCTAGATTCTATCTTGTTGCTTTTATTTGTTAAGAACATATGGAAACACCATACTCAGACCCTTGGAATAAAAGACAGCCACAATTAGAGCCTATATTTCTAAGCATAGCAAGCATAAAATCTACGGGAGCATTGGTCATGAAAAATATGTTTTGAAAGGATTATTAAAATGAATATCAGAGTATTAATACTTAACACTTTGTGCTCAAAAAGTGATACAGGGTTAGTGATAATAAGGTTTGAGTGAGGTACAAATATCGATTCACAATCTTGAGCTTTAAAAAACCCCACACTACCAAAATTAAAAAATACATCCCTTCTTGCATAATTTACACCCTTTGGTATGGTAGTTGTAACCTACATAGAGGAAGTTATAATAGCAAGGCGGTGCCTAATTTGGGCTACATCAGATTGCCATACCACTTGGAGAGAGTATGTAAATACTGGAGGGGATTTAAACCTAGGTTTAGTAGACTACCCAAAATTGGTAGTGCTTGTGATATTGGCATCAAATCACCAAATAAAGAAAAATGAGCACTACTATTACAAATATAATGGTTTTTATTAAGTGTTATTGCGAATGAGAATGAGAAAACCTTGAAAATATTTGTATCCATATCTATTTGCAATATATGGAAACCTATATTGGTCGATTAGATTATAGAAGATGCATCTTTCATTTAAGAGGCCTTTTCTATTTTCTGTCTAATTGGTTTTGGAGTCATCTAATTAGATTTGTCTAATTATTTTTAGATTTGTAAATTAAGAAGTGGTGCATTCTCTACATTTTAAAATGAGTCGTTAAATATTTGACATCTATTTTTCATTGAGATGACCCTTGTTACAATCATGTATTGGGTAACTAAAACAATTTGATGGAAGCTAAAAATTGTATTAACATGTGTGATATGTCACTGAACTTTGTATGTGTATCTACTCAGGGTTCTTCGAGTCCATCCCATGAAATACCCTATCATTTCCCCTCACCATCACTGCCCAACCCACCTTGAAATATTTCACACATATATGACCATATATATATTTTGTAATTTCGCTGAGGGTTGTTTTCGTCTTACTACATGCAAAAATAGTGTGTGTTTTTCTATCTTTTTTCATCTATTTTTGAATCATCTTCGTCTAGTTTTGGCATTCACATATGCAGTCACCACTTTGTAACTTGTAGTCAGGGTCATTGTCTATAGTCACTGTGTTCATAATTTGTAAGTTCTATACGTGAAGGCGAAAAGTGTAGTATCCATCTACACTTTATTTGTACGAACATTTTCAACAAGCTCTCATGTTGTTTGCATCGTGTTAGAGCTCTTCCACTTACGACATTAATAATTAGACATTTTCTGATATATTTATTGATAAGTCTAAGAATGCAGAGGTACTCATGGCGTCTATCTTTCAATCCTCTGATCATCAATAAAGAAAATTGTTCCCACCATGTAGCCCCCCATTCTCTTTGATCTTCAGATTGCTCAAATTGTTTTCATCTAGCTTTTATGGTAGCCCTGTCACTTCCGCCTTGCCTAGACTCAAATTTGAGGGTTGACGTTGAGGCAAGAGGAGCAGAAGAGAGTTGGAAATTGTTGCCCTAGTGAAATGCTTGAGGTCCATTGGTTTTATATGATTTACATCCTTAACTTTTAAATCTGATTCAGCGTTAGTATTTTGCACTAGGCCCCAAAATCTTTCACCTAATTGTATCCTACTAAACAATCTTATCCGATATTACTAAGACTTTTAAGCCAACGACAAGTTATATTAATAATAAATTCTATTTTATCAAAAATAGATAAATAAAATATGAATGACATTTTCCAAAGTTTTCAAACTTTATTACATCTCAGGTCAATAAAATTTAAATGCAAGTCCTCTCCAAAACACATGGAAAATACAAGACAGTGTCACTGGGTTACTCTTTTTTTTAATTATTATATATAACTTACGTTCCTATATAAACCTACCCTGTACGCATATCTTAGCCGTTGAGTAGTTGTCACGTACAATGTGACCTTTTGAAGTGACTTTAATGGAATTTATCGCTTTCTGCACTCAGCAGTCGAGCGGTGGTCGGGTACAATGTTAAATACCTCTGACGTTGTCCAGCAGTTCAAAGCCGTATGTACATTATCATTCCAACTGTGATAAATGATGCCACCTGTCTTCAAGAATTCATTGTTTCATTTTTCATTTCGTACACCAAATTGCTAGAAGAGTTTCGGAAGCGAAGGGAGACAGTCTACGTCCCTTTCTGTATTCCGTCACTTCAAAAACGCAATGAATGAATGAATGAATGAAGGATTTTAATAACGTTCACGAGATTATAGCAGTCTATGGAACTTATCAATTGTGTACATCCTCTTCAAGACGAGATTTTAGACACAAAACGTTCCCTAAATTATTTGAATTGACTTCTTGAGATCTTCCCTTCTACAGTAAAGTTTGATCACAGATTCACCGTATCTGTGACTTAAATTTACCTTTTGAAATGAAATGACAGTTGTGGAAATTATGACAAAGTAGAGAGTTATTTTAGCTGCCGTGGGTTGGTGAGAGTCACTGAGAGCTGTGCGACCTCCACAAATGGAAGTAGACGTTAAATAGGAAAACCAAACCGAATTTATTTGTTCATTAAAATATGTAGAGCAGTACTATTGTAATCCCCCAAAAAAATTAATAGATACAACCCGCTGCAACTACTCTAAAAATAAAAAGGCACTCGCTCCAAAGGAGTCTGGCGGTACATTAAATTTAAACTTTATGCCGACAAAAACTGCTCAAGTCAGAATGAGAAGGGTGCCTGTCAATATAATATTAGTTAACGGGAAACTGTCAAATACATTTTTTTTTAATCTTTTATTATAAATATTAATATTTATTATTAATATATTTCAATAATTTTTTAATAAAAAGTTATACAATTTTTCAATTTTTAATCTGGTCTGATAATTTTTTTTACCGACTAAATACAATCAAAAACTAAAAATTATATATATAGATATATAAAACAACAAACTAAACTAAACTATAGCCCATCAAATTCAAGGCGTTTTCATTCATACTATAGAAATACTTTTTAATCAAGGTCATCTAGTTCGCGGTTCCTACGTATATGCTGTAATAAGTGAAACATGTGATATTTTTTAAAGGTTATTTACATTTTCAAAATGAATGTTAAAGCGATGAACGATATCAAGATATATATCGGTAGTTGTTTTAAAGGTGTAAGTTAAGTTGGAAAGAAAGGGATATAATTTTTCCTTTCCCTTTTAGTCTTTGTAAAATAGAGTTTGTAAAATGAAAGAGTGTAAATTAAAAGTTATATTTCACTTGAAACTTATGACTATTGACTTTGTTTTATTTTTTGTGGATGAAGCGTTAAAAAATAATAATATAATATTTTTAATAGAGATGTCAATAGAAAATGAAGTGGTATTTTATTTTATACAATGTGGAATGAGTTATATATGGAGGAGATGTTTTGTTCCATGGTGAGCTTGAGCAATGGTGAAGTGGTGGGAAAAAGCAAGGTCATATGGAAAATAAAAGTAGTAAAATTTTTCCAGATGAGTTAGATGATGATCCAAGTAGAAATAACATAATATTATATCGTATTAAACAACAAAAAATAAATTAAAAATAATTCAAAAATAAATCTTAAAAAATACTTTATGATATTTTAAAAAGTTGGAAAAATGTATATATATATATATATATATATATATATATATATATATATATATATATATATATATATGTTTGATTAATATCAATGACAAACTCAAGATATTTAGAGGAGAGATTGGAAGTGTATGTAGCCTCTTTATGTAAAAATGTTGAACATAGTATTGTCCTTTGCTCTCTCACATATGTTAATAAAATTTGTAGCTTCTACTAAAGTGTTTTAGTGATTCGATACATGGTTTAAACATGTGTCATTTCAATGAAAATAGGTGTCAAGTACCCAATAGATCCCCATAAGAAGTAGAGAATGTACCACATGTCAATTTAGATGAATCCCTGGTATCCCTGACTAAAACCAACTTAAAAAATTGAACATGAAAAATATATATACACAATCACCAAGTCAAGGCCCTTTTCAAACCACATGACTTTGTTTTCCAGGGAAATATTTCAATGTCATCTTCTTGATTTTTTGTTACATAAATACCTTACCATCTATTGATATCACACCCCTATTTACAAACGGAACCATCAAAGAACTTCTCAATAAACTTTTAAAGAGAATAATAATCCAAGATCCATCTCAAACAACAAAATAAATAACACACAAACACAACCATAAACACAAAGCCTCAACATAAAAATTTGAACAAAGCCCAAAAAATTTATCTATCCTTAAAAAAAAATAAATATTAATATTAAAATAAATCAATTTTTTTTTTTTCCAAAACTCCCATCCAAAAGCTATAAAAAAATCTTACATTAAAATATTTTTAATTTAAAGGGAAGAAAACAATTTTACACACCCCTAATAAATATATAAATATAAAAAATAATAATATATATTATATAATATTATTATATATTTTTCACATATATAATATATAATTATTAGACCCGAAAGGGTATCCATTGCCTTCGCTTTCATTTAAGCAGGAATTAGTCTTTGCCATTCCAGCCAATCAGAGTGTCTGTTGAAAAAAACTGTGAATGTTTCCCTTAGATAAGTTGAACGCTGTTTAACTTTTCTTATAAAATAATAATATTTCCTTACACCTGATTGGTCTTAAACATTGTCATGCTATTAGCGGCTTCTATTGAATCGAGGCATGGCTATGCGCAGGTAGTAATTAGGTTAGGATGGGCAGGCCACCTGTGCGACATGCCAGCTTGCTCCAGCTCGATTTGCGCAGCCATAAAGGCACTTATCCAAGGAACCGGTCCTTATCTGACAATCTAAGACCTCCACCAGTTACTAATGTTATTTGCCGCTTCTAATTTATCTTGAGGTTGAGTTGTGTTTACGTTTTTATCTTTACCAGTGCATTTTTCACTGCAATTTATTTACGTTACCGTTGAATTCGCCTTTGTCTTCCTTTGCATATGGTTAGAAGGTACCTTCTTCTTATTCCCCACTTCCTTATTCCTTTTATGCATCTGCAGTGTGTCTGTGCCCTAAAATTTTGATTTAGTTTAAGCCGAAGCAAAAGCGATATGAATCCGAAGCTACAGTAGAATCAGAATCCCTCATCGTAAAAAACAACATTATGACAACTATAAAGAAAGAGAATGCTTCAAAAGATTTAGAGACAGGATCGTCTGCACCCATCAAACTTCTTGTTTGAAATATATCTCTGGATGCAAGGCCAGTAGTTGAATTTATTTGATATATACCCGCATATTTTTAAAGCTTCTTGCTAATTTATTTTTGGTTCCTGTACAATTTTACATTTTTTTCAAAACCCATGACTTTTTTGGCTCTTTTTTATAGGGCTTTCAGACTTTTACCCTTTAGTTCCTGGTTCGGTCTCTGTTTTCGATTTTAGGGTTACAATGTTGTTCTGTTTTTGTTGTCTTATGCTGAAAATAATTTCAATGGGCATCTCCTTGAATTTAATCCACTCCCTTAAGCCATGGAATTCAATTCTTAACCGCCTTTGTCAAAAATTTTTATACAATCAAATTGTATGCGTACCTATCAAAAATAGGAATGCTCAAATTTCTATTGTGCCTATCACAACTCTTATCATATTTATAAAAAATCTGAATACATCCAAATTCTGACTCTCTGTATCAAAATAAAATATGATTGGAGGAAAATTGCATTCATTTGTATCATGGTACTTGCAACTACGATATTTGACAAAATCCATTTTTGATTGTCCTCTGATAGATGCCCATGCCATGTTCGGAAGCTCCTATTTTCGTACATGTTGGAAGGATGCTGGTAAAGATTGTGGAGTCTGGCTTTACACTTGCCAATTGCATTTGTTTGAACTTGTATAAAGCCTTTTCAACAAACCTATTTTGTGCATATGCTACTATCATTGTGTTCCATGAGACCACATCCCTTTGAAGCATTTTATACAATAGTTCTTGTGACCCACATTTTGCATACATGTCTACCAGGGCATTTACAACTACAACATCCAACAAAAATCTTCTTTCAATTATGCTTTGATAGATGCCCATTCTTTGTTCCAAAGCTCCTATTTTGGCACATGCTGGGAGGATGCTAGTGAAGGTTGTACAGTCTGGATTTACACCTGCCAATTCCATTTGTGCAAAAGTTTCAAAAGGCCTTTTCAACAAACCTGTTTTGTGCATATTTTGCAATCATTGCAGTCCTTGAAACCGCGTCTCTTTTAGGAATTTTGTCAAACAGTTGACATGCCATGTTTATGCTTCCAAATTTTAATGCCCTATTCTAAAGCTTCAATTTTTGTATAGGGTGGGAGATGCCGGTAAAGGTTGTGGAATGTAGCTTTACACCTACCAATATCGTTCTTTTTAATTACATGAGATCACATCGCTTTGAGGCATTTTGTCAAACAGTTCTTGTTCCTTGCATCTGCTTCCACATTTTGCACACGTCTACCAAGGCACTTGCAACTACAGCATCTGAAACAAATCTGCAGGAATCGATTAAAATTTACAGTTTTCAGATTAAGTGTAAACTCTTGGTTCTAAAAACTTTGTGTTTTAAACTCTGGCATATTTAGGGATGGTTTTAATATTCCGCTAGTTTTATTGACTATTTTGGTCTCGATGCTGATAAATTTATCTATCTTTAGCTCACACGAATATTAGGAGACACAATGGAAGTGGATTAATCGATTGTTTTACCATGGATTTTATACAGTGTACCAAATAAAATTGATTGTATTTTATATCAAGATGCCAAGAAAGTATGAATAGGGAAATGCAGCTATCAAATTTCTGTAAAGTATTAAAATGAAAAAGAGGACATTGGCACCAAAATCTTCCTGGTTCCTTATGATGAGCAGGCAGTCTTGGGTTTTGGCCAGTTTTCTAGAATCCTACATTGCAACTGAAACATTACAATGACCATTGGCATTACACATTGTGTTCACAATTTAATGAACATGATGAATGCTCTGACAAGTGTTGTATCAAAGATAGATATCATAGAACATTAGAAAATCTGAAACCTGAATTGAAATTTTAAACATAAAGATCATGCAACATTCAAAAAGGTCTAAGTAAAATCACTAACCATGTATTTAGTTACATATACATAACAATGTTTCTTGTATGGTCATTGACGAGTCATTTGTTTATTTTTATCTATACTAATCTTTGCACTTTAATGTTGTGGAGCTTGACTTTCTAGACAGATTTTCAATCATCTTGACAATTGTTGAATGCTTTAACTATTGCTTCGACTTTATTTTTGCAAGCAAGACATTGCAAAGTTGAAAGTACTACTTTTTTATAACAAGCTTTGTCTATGCTATTTTCAACATTATGAAATGAAATTCATAAATGCAAATCTTAAAACAATGCAAATGCATGATGATGAAGAATTCATTTTTGTGGAAAACTACATGCCATTGACCGGAACTAGTTCTGATTGCATAGATATTGCATTGCATCGAGAAAACTTTTTTTTAGAACTAGTTTTTTAAAATACAATGTGGGCGATTATTTATTTGATGCATTTCAAGTCTTATTGCATTTTCGTTACACATCTATAGAGCTTCGTGTTGGAATAATAGAACATTTTTGAAATTAATTATAAAAAAATGATCTCGATGTATTGAAATCATTGCAATTGGAATTAGAGATTTACAATCTGCATCAAGTACATGACATAGAAACATACTTTTGTCGAATGCAAATTTCAGTAACTTCATGCATACCTATTGGTGATCATGGCCTATGGGGTGACAATTTTTATATAAATTGGCTTTCTAAAGGGTTACACATTCCCATCTGTGTTTGGTCATTGATAAAAAAGAAAAAATATTTTCACTTCAAAGAAAACATAAATTTGCCTCCTTATTGCATATTGTTTCATGATCAAAATCCAATGTCAAGTCATTATGAACTTTTGTACTATAAAAAATTGACGAAATACCAATGGCCCTTAAGACAAATCACTTTAACAAGAACATGCGCTATGTTATCTCTCTATTAGGAAACAAATGCTTTAAATATGCAATTAAGTGGACTGTCTAGAATATCGGAAAACACATCTTGTTGTGGCGATAGCATATTTAGTGCCTTATGTCATTTAGCAAACAATATTTTTGATGTGTGCTCTTTACGAAGTTATGCAGCACAGTCTTTTTGTAATGCAATTATGTTTGGAGATATAAAAACACATACTTGTTTGCAGCAAAATATAACAGACAATGTTATCAAGAACATTCCAACTATTGCAAATTGGCAAGTATACATTGTTAAAATGGCTTTGATCTATGATGAAGGTGGAATAGTAGGTGATAAGTTTTCTAGTCAATGGCTTTCATATGTTGAAGATAAAAATTTGCCTATGGTCATCGATCAATCAACATATTATTGAAATCTACAATGATGGTGCACAACCATTGTCCATATACAACATAATAGTATTTGAAACAAATACATGCCATACACATTATGAACCCTCGATAATGATTAAACATAATGACCTACAAGTACATGATTTTGCTAATCGCATAGAGACATTGAAAACTACAAATGACAAGACCACAAACAAAAAAATCGATGTCTTTGTTATAAATATTTTAAATTGCATGTGTGAAGACAAAAAACAAGAAATTTGTTAAGATTGAAACATTGGAAACTGTACATAAAAAGACCATGAACAAAATATCCATGTCTTTGCTACAAACATTGAAAATTGCACGTGTAAAGAGCATAAGAAAAAAAACTATCCGAAACTTTGATAGAAAAGCAATTTAGGTTTTTAACAAGAAAATAATTGATACTCTTATACATGTGTGTGCTCTTTGTGAGCAATTGCATTTCAAACATAATATGAAACTTTTTAATGAGGTTGAAAAAAACACATGCCAACAATTACTTGTAAATAGTAAAGCCATTTGCAAAAAAAAAAAAAAAAAAATGTGCAAATTGTAACCAATCATTGAAAAATGCAAGACATCCTCAATTTGTAACACCTACTAACACTAGACTAAACAGGCACCTAGATTTTGTATTTTTGCTATCAAATCTTGAAGAAAGACTTGTTTCATTGAGAATTGTATTTTCTCAAATAAGAGATCTAGGCAATAAAAAGCCACAGCTTGGACTACAAGGCGCAATATTAATGTGCCATCAGAGATTGACAAAATTAAAAAAACATTACGTAGATCAATAGGTGAAAGAACAACAATTGCCATAGCTTTAAAACAGCGATTAGAATATAGAAATGCATATCAAGAAGGGACGATTCACCCAAAATTTGTTATGCAAGCATTGCAATAACTGTGTAAAAAAAATTGTACATAGCTCATAATGTGTAAATAAATTTTGATTGTAAACCATTCATAGGTTCTAGTGTTATGGATGATGCAAATAACAATGGTACTTCCAGTGAATCTGAAACAAATAGCGATGAACTAAATGTGTCTTCTTACATAGATGAAATCTATTTTAATGACATTCTAGTTTATGGCTTTACAGATTCAACATGCATTGTTGCATTACAAGACAAGGTGATTGTAATAGCACCAGCGGAAGAAAATCACCCCCTTGGAATTTTTAAAGCCAAATACTCAGAAGAAATGAACTTTTCAACATTTTTATTTGGTAATGCTCGTGATGAAGATGTAATGTCAAGATTTAGTTACTAAAAAATTGCACAATGGGAATTGTTACATGCTAATTGACAATTTTGATATTATCTTACCAATTTGTTCTTTAAGGCAATAAAAATAGTTATAGATCAAGTTGGAAAGACTATGTGAGTTCGAATTAAAAAATGTTAGTTAAAGGGAATAAAACTTTTAGCAAAAGATGTCAAATACAAATCAAATATAGAAAAATTGCTTAAATCAAAAATTAGATATGTAGATATCAAAAAGATACTTATTTCCTCTGATTATATTCAAGGACTCAAAAAAAATGTTTTTGCTATGATATGCCAATTAGGACCACCATTTTTCTTGACTTTTAGTAGTGTCGAATATTGTTGGCAACCATTGATGAATGCAGTAAAGAAATTGTATCTAAAATATAACAAAAAAAAGGTTCTACACTTAATAAAGTCAATAAATCAAATAATGATTCATTTCTTGTGAAAATAGATCCATTTACATGTACACATTATTATAGGCACTGCATCAATGCATGGAGATAAATGTTATGCAATGATGAATTGTTGTTAGGAAAAGTCACAAATTATTTTTGTGTAACAGAGTTTCAGCATAGAAAATACTCATGATCATTGGTTAGTATGGGTAAAAGAAGCACCGGTATTGGAAAGGTACAAACCTCAATAATTATACATTGTATAGACAAGTACATAACTTGTGATACTAATGTTCTAGAACAAGACAACTAGATTGTAATACACTATCATACTAGTAGTTGCGAAAAAAAGAAGGCAAAAAATTGTAGATATAAATCTCCACAACTACCAATGCAAATCACAACAATATTTAAACCTTTTGAAGACAAATATGAAACTGTAGAAATAACATTAAACCAAATTTATTTGCTACTAAACACAAAATGATATACTATTTTTGATGATTTTGACACTTTCTTACAAGACCTTGGCATGGATATGTCTCTGTACATATCAACAATACAAAGCACAATAAAACAACTTACCATTTTCTTTTCACATAAACCATCACATATCTGGAGCAATAGTTTCATACGAAACATGTCATATTTATGGCAACCCAATACAAATGCACAATTCATATTGAATGCATATGCGACAACAACATATTGTAGCTCATGCATGACAAAGGGGAATTCAAAAGTCACACATGCTTTTAAGCAAATAGGAAAACCTGCAACAACAAATATAGATTCCAATCAGATGTTGCATAGACTTGGAAATGCAATGTTAAAATATCAACAAATGCTTACACAACACACTATTCATATGGTGTTATCATTGCCACTTAATCATTGTTCAAGGACATGCACTTTTATAAATACATCTTGCCTTGATGATCGTACTTTTATTTTAAAGCCACCAATTGCTGTTAGGTATGAACCATATGAATTTGAAAATGTAGTATGCCAATCTTTTATAGACTATTACATTGCACGTCCTATTGACATTGACCATGTTTGTTTAGCTGAATTTGTTTCTGAGTATAGGAAAAATGGAAAGCCATTGAAAAGAAAAAAAATATATGTGATACGCTTTGTAAATTATAACAAACATATTGACATTTAAAACTATTTCCATGAGTGGTTATTGCTATATATAATGTTTGGAAAAGCTAAAAATAGTTTGAAACAAGGCTTACAAACATGGAAGCAAGCATATAATTTGCAAAGCAATGCCATAAAATTGAACGAGTCCAAGTTCAACTATGACATAAACTCTGTTTGGGGGAACATGGAACATGCTACTCGCCAACTTGAACTTGATATTGAAAATACATTTGATACTAGATTTCATTCAACAGAAACCACAAATATGCAAGAAGACTATGATTTACAAATGGATTTTCCATTGTCAAGATTTATATCGAACAAGCAAAGTTCAAAACTATTTGACATTGGACATCGCCCATTCATTTTCAAAAATTTAGAATACTATACAAATAGACCTATGTTAAACAAGGAGCAACAAGCAATTGTTAAAGACATTGCCTATAAAAAATGCATAAACAAAAACAAACCATTGTACTTGTTTTTGATATGAGGTGCACGTACAGGGAAGATTTTTACAGCAAAAACTATATTTGAGATGTTGGTTCATTTTTATTATCAAATTATTGATAGTGATCTGTATAAGCCAAAATGTCTCATTCTTGCATACACAGGGAAGGTTGCATAAAATGCAGGAGACATAACATTGTATTTTTCATTTTTATTGTCGTTTAACAAATTAGAATTAAATATTTTGAACAATGAACGTCTTGATGTGCTATCCCAATGATATAACTAGTTACACATAGTACTGATTGACGAAATATCACTTGTAGGAGCAAGAATGTTATACTACATTGATACGCGCTTGCGTGACATAATGCGTCTGCCAACTATGTACTTTGGCAATGTTGACATGGCTTTTGTGGTTACTTTTATCAAGTTCAACCTATAAACGATTGTAAAATTTTTGAACGCCCAAAAATGAACAATGAACAAATTCCTTATTCATTTTGGGAAGAAAACATAAAATGCTATCAACTTCATCAAACAATGCATCAAAAGGATGAGATCTTTGTGTCTATACTAAACAGAATACGCACATGCTCCCATACAAACAATGACATTGCATATCTTAACAATAAATGTTTACGTCCGGCACCAAATGATCCTTTGTTTCCATCTTTTTGACTTGAATAGTGATGTTCAAGCATATAATAACAAAATGCTAGCACTTGTTCAACATGAAGAAATTTTTATCCACACAATAGACAAAGAAAACGATATGTATAATGAAAATCAAGCATATGCCAAAGCTATATGTCTACCCAAAAAAAACATTTTGAAGCCCAATATGTTAGTTGAACTTTTTACTAGAAATTATGATATGTAAGATGGCCTTGTCAATGGTTTAGATGGTGTATTTAAACTTTACACCAAAACAAATGGCATTGACATTATTTGGATAAAATTTAATGATGACAAGATTGGACATTCGCAAAGAATTTTTTGTTTCATTTATTCCAAAGCAATGTTGATTCCAATTGGACTCCTAATTTTCCAGTTTCAAGGCCAATACACATACCCAATTACAAAAAGAATAAAAATACGGGCCCAGTTTTCAATACAATCAGCTTGTGCTTGTAATATACACAGATCCCAAGGCCTTACCTTGGAAGGAGTTGCATTCAAACCACTTGGTGTAGCAAGACATGGATTGGCATATTCAACTATTTCTCGCGTAAAAACCATTGACTCATTATATTTGCCAAGTCCACGTTTATACAAAAACTTTAGAATTAAAAACAAAATTTCCATTGAAATGTCATGATTAGAATCGAATTCTCAATGGGTGTTAAAACATAGCCTTATTTCAAATACATCTGTTTCATCTATTATTATATGTTCATTAAACACTCATAGTCTTCGCTCACATCTTGAAGACATTATCAATGATCATGACTTGATGAGATGCGATATACTATGCTTACAAGAAACATTTATTGCATTTAACAATTGCACTAGTCGTATCCCAAATTTCATGGCTTGTAATTCAGTACACAATGTGCATGGTATACTGATATATGCCTAGAGACATGTTATTACCTCAAATCCAATGCAATACAACACAAATTAGGGAGAAACATTAACAATAGATGTCACGATCCATGGGCATGAATTTACAATTGTTAATATCTATGCATCTTCGTCCACCTCTGTCATCGATATTATACATGTTATTGAAAAGACATTGTCAAATGCAAACACATTTAATGAAATCTACATATTAAGAGGTTTTAACATTGACATGTCCACTTCTAACAAATCATCAATGTTACTTGAAAAACGTATGTCAATTTGTAATGTGCATTTTTTGCCATGTAGACAAAATCAATATCCAAACAAAATCATAGACCATGTTTGGTCAAATAATTCAAAAAAAAAAAAAAAAAAAAATCATAACAATAGAAACATATTGGGCTAATCACAATGCCATTTGTGTGATCATAGACAAGAACGATTAATCATTAGCATTAAGAAGAAAAAAAGCACTGTTATTACTTTTGTTCATAGTCTATTGATTATACAAATTTAAAGTTCATTGACTACATCCATCCAAATAAGAAATTAATAAAAAAATGTTATTTCAGAAAACAAGCCAAATCAATGGATTCAACAAAAAATACTATCAAGGACAAAAAAACCATTGAACAAGCAGTACCAGAAATGTCCAAGAGTAACGAAACAATGTCTCCTCAACAACAACTATAAAAATGGTAAATATGAAACCACATTTAATTACTTGTATTGCTCATCAAATTCTAGTATTTCAAAAAAATTGAAAACATGCAAAACTGTTACATCCTTGTTACAACATTTTCTATATTTTTTTTCCTTTATTTTCAGCATAAGAACAGAACCAACTTCTTTATGTACAATACTAGACATTTGTGCTGGCAAAATTGTTACTATTTTTGAAGGAGATATTTTGACTATTTATGGTCCTGCTCATATCACAAATTCAGATTCTCCAATTAAAACAAATATATTGCATGTTGACTTGGTTGATGTTCATGGTCAAATGACTATAACAATCAATATTAGCAACAAATTGATACAAAAATATGAAACATACATTGTTGTAGGCAAAAGCATTCAAATTTTAGACTTTTTGATCAAAGAAAAATAAAATATAAAAGAGGGGACGCTACCTTCTGTATTTTGCTAACTGTAAAATCAAGCATAGAAAACATTCCTACAGTTTGTAAGAAAAGAAAACTCACCCCTGACAATGCAATTGTTGATGTTGTGGACTTAAATGATTCATACTTAGTTGGGTCATTTGGAGCTTTGATTACAAGCTACCAACAAACGAATACACAATTTACTTTACATGTCAAAGATGAAGAAACAAAATATAACATTGCAATTGTAAGCCTATTTCTCTTCTCAAATTTATTTTCCTTTCAAAAAGTTTTTTCTTTATTTATAAATTAAATACAACTATTTGTTTTTTAGATTCAGTTCAATGAACAACATCAACAATTCTGCCATGAGATACAAGCTCAACTAATGTCAAAAAAAAACCAACGTACATTTTCAAGAACATTGTTCACAAAGGTCCAAAAGGATCTCACACTTTTCGAGCAAATTCTGCATCTTTCATTGAACCTTTGACTGATGAATGCACCATGAAACATTTGCAAACAATAACAACAACAAACATTGAGACCAGTATCAATATTCTTACTTCTTACTTTCCTTGCTAGCAACAATTCCAAGTTATATTTATCCTACTTATTTAATGCTAACATCAATAGGCCACATGGATACTAAAGCCAAAGAGTATTTACTTAGCTCCCGTTGAATCAATATGTAATTCTTGTAAGCATGCAATTACAGTAATGAATGTTCATGGCAATGATTTACTAAATTGTGCAAACTGCACTCCAAATTCAGGGGTTTCCTACACATGCAATATCCATACCAAAGATGTAAAAATGGAATGCATATTTCATGAATCAATGGTTTAGACTTTTGTACCAGAACTAATGTCAATTTCATTTCAACAATACAAACAAGACATTTCAACAACTATGTTTTTACTATGCAAATTCCAAGTAAATGACACATTCCCAATTGCAATGGACAATATCATTTCTGAAATTTAAAAAGAATGAATCATGATTTGAAATCAATGGGTACGTTACAATTTTGTTTCTGAAATTAAAAAAGAATGCATCGTGATTTGAAATCGATGGGTACATTATAGTTTTGCATTCCATCAATGTTTCATAGTTTTAAATAACTATTTATGCATTTTACTGATACATGTCTTTATTACTTTGTTTTTTCTTGACTTTAGGACACATCCATGTTTTGAAGACAGTGCAACAACACTTTTTGCAATTTGCTAATCTACTTGCATTGTCCAAGTCATTACATATTTAAAGTATTTTTGTTTTTTATAATGACCAGACATTTCCAATTGTAATAGTTACATTGCTACATGTTATCTTTGAAAGGCCATGCTCTTTTCAAAAGAAAGACCATGCAATTTTTGAAACACGATAAATATGTAAATATCAAAAATAATATATCTTACATCACTATTGCTCCATGAATCCAATTAATGCTTTCAATTTATTTTCTGGTATACAACCCGCGATGTAGATTTCTAACTCATCTTTTGCACTATTTTCTATTCCAATTTTGATCACATACACTATACTGATAATCTTTTCATGTATAAACTAATAATATAAACTAATTTTCTTAGTGGACCCATCCTTACATGTATATGCATTTGGCACAATAGGTTTGTATAGATTTTACTCTATCATCTTAATTGCCTTTTTATGTGCTTTGATTGGCTAAAAGGTTGACATTGATTTTGCTATTCAGCGTACATCTTTTACTTTTTACAATAAATAGAATCTCATAATAAATTTTCCTCATTTTATTCAGTTCAGAAAACTCAATTTCTATACTGGAGAATGGATTGCAACATTTGTAGGTGTTGCTTCTAACTTCCTATTCTTTGATAGCATTAAAGTGTTTAATATGTTAATGACACTGATAAATGAAATTAAGAGCAATGTCTATCTTGGTGTTACTTTTCAGAGGCTGCCTTCAAGACTAGGATTGGAGACAAACATGCATGTCAACTCCAAACAAAGTATTTAAGTGAGATTTAAAAATATATAGTTATAGTTTCAGATTTTATTGATATTCTCAATACATTACATTTTAAAATTTGAAATCAGACATGGATTAGTAGTATATGATACTCAAACTAAAGATCAAAGCAAGGAAAGGCGAGTTGGTTTTGGTATACGAATCTCTACCAAATGGAATCCTGGCCAGGGATTTGTTCGAGGAGCAAAAACTTACTACTACTGATCTTCAGCGAGATCAGAGGCACAATATTGCTTGTGACATGACCTTGACTCTTGTTTATCTTCACAAGAATATGCATGTGTCTTTGCACTCATGAACTTTAACTTCAAATTAGCATTCAAGTATATTTTTTTGGTTTTCGCACCAAATAAAATGCCATTATTGACTATGTTCATTGTTGCAGGGTTGTCATGGGCGCATAGCTACACCACAACCTCAAATTGGGTAACCTGAACTTTAACTAGGATTTATCCCTGGTTTTGGTGGTAAGTTCATATGGATTTGGTGAATTGAAAAATTGTTATCACTTTAGTATAGAAAACATGTTCATATAAACTTACATAGGTAATCCAATATTATTTATAAATGATCCCCATTAGGGCCATGTAATTTTTCAATAACAAAGATATGATGTGATATGTTTTGTCAAAATATTTTTGAAGCAACAAAATTTGCGAATCCAAAATTGAAAAATAAAACCATCTATCCCTACACCATGAAGATGAACATAGTTCAATTTAAAGTTATATTCTGCATCATTGGAAAGTCATTCGTTATCAAGTACAAGTCTATTGACAAAAATGAACTGAATCAGATAAATCAAAATTAAATTTTGTTTCATAGCCTTTTGACCTACCCTACAAACTGCCAAATGAATGAAATAGTAACCCATAAAAGATGAGACAAGTAGATTCCAGAGATTTGAACAAGAAGTGACGATGCTGATTTTGTTGTTTCTGCTCCTAAGCTTGCATCTATTATGATTCAAGGTTTTGTATAGAGTTTTCAGTATTACAAGTTGGAGTCATCTCTAGGAAATAAAGTTCTTTCAAAAGAATCATTAAATTTGCCCTTGCTGTCACCCATCAAATGTTTGCTTCTTAATATCATCCAAGCTAATAATTTCTAGCTCCTGATAAAGCTTGTCTTCTTCGCTGTGGTATCACGATAGGGAAATCTAAATCTGGGTATGGGTTGCTTAGTTACAGCAACATCTCTTAGTATAAATCTGGGTCAAGACTGGAAATAGGACTAAGGATGATTCTCTTTTTTAGATCTGCAGTTGTTAGCTCACAATGTCAGTGGGTCTGTTGTTGTCGTCAAGACCCAAGTTCAAGCCTAAAAGGATCCGTTTCAGAATGCTGTCAAAATTATTAACTAGCTATCAAAGGAACCTAATATGGTAAGTCTCAAATTTATAAGTAAAATGCAATTTTTACAGAGAAGAAAAAACATCTTGCTCTGGAATTAATTCTTCTGTTGTTATGCAGGTGAGATCATTGGTAGTAGGTCACATATCGCTCATATTGGAGAGTCTAGTTAAATTAGTTTGACACAAACACACAAAACTTGACATGTTTATTGAATACAACATGAAGATGAATATAGTGCAATTTAAAGTTGTATTCTACATCATTGGAAAATCATTCGTTATCAAGTACAAGTCTATTGAAGGAATGAGGCAGATCCTTTAATTCAACTAATTCAGTCACTCTAGAGAATTCTATGAGAATTCTTGCCTCTACAGCTGCCATGATGGATAGTGAAGCAGTAAAGGATATCAAGAATCTAAAACAAAAAACTGTTGAAAGTTCTACATTTACATGGAATCAATTTGTTCAAGTGCACTCCTTAGAAATGGGAAGGAATGTTCTAAGACAAAGTATTAATCAAGCGATAAAGTATCTATCTGTACGTGTATCATTTTCTTTTAGACCAATTTTGTACTCTGTGAGCCTCTTATCCGTTCTGATAGTAACACAACTAGCACCCATTCATAGCCCTAAAATGATTCAAGGTTTTGTATAGAGTTGTGAGTATTGCAACTTTGAGTCATCTCCAGGAAATAAAGTTCTTTCAAAATCATACCATTGGAACATTATGCTATCAACTACCCATCTTAAATAAATATATATTTTTAAAATTTATTCATCCACTGAATCTACCCTTTGCCTCCCGCAGGGTCTTGGTGCTTTACGCACTTGTATTATTACATAGTAATTATATAGTAACATAATAATACGATATATTGTATATTAATTATATAATATAATTAAATATTATGTATTATATATTATAAGACATTTATTATATTTATTATGATTATAGATATAAAATTGTAATATATAATATATGATTAAGTAATAAGAATATAAATATAAAAATATTATATTTATGTTTTTATTAAATTAACATATGGGTGTATGTATAGAGTCGGGGATTTCGTAGATATATCACGTAATGCATATGCATAATGAATATATTACGTACACATTATATTTATAATACGTGCACGTTATTTGAATTTTAGGCTCAGGACTAGAAAACCATAACGCATACATATTATAAACGTTAAAAAACTTTTTAAAAATCTATCAGAGCATTATAACTTATCATTTGCATTTTTCCTTTGAGCTCTCTTATCCATCACGTGATCATATTTTGCTCTACTAGTTGTGTTGCCACATGATCTTCATTGAAAAGCCGAAAACCTCACCTCGTTGATGATGCTGTCACGGAGAGGAGGTAAGCGATAAAAAAACTAAACCTAAAAATGTAAATTTATATATATTTTTTATTTATATTATTTGATTGATAAATTATTATTTTTAAATAGGTCCTTCCAGTGCAAGAGGCCACCCTGCTAACCCTCCTCCTAACCCTTCGACTAACCCTCTTATCCCTCCTACAATTCCACAAGTTCCCCCTAGTAGTCAGAAGGATATAGCTTCACATATAGTGGAAAACAAAATAAAAAATGAGCAACTAATTAGGAGAATAAGGGACCCCACTTCCATCAACACCCACTACACCTATCTATCCAATACCCTATAGTTGATATTAGGTCAAATTGACTCAGTAATGAGTCAATCTGACAAATGGACATCGTATAGGGATACATGTAGGGCTTACTTTGTTGATAAATTGTCATCATACGAAGTGAAGAACAAATAAATAACAAAAGATAAAATTTGTGACCTATTCATTGACCCAGCCACCAATGCACCATTTCCACTTATTACTAAATGTTTTTCTATTCATCAATGCTAACATAACTTGGATGGATGCCCTAAGTATGGGAGGAGGTGTTCCCCCTCAAACCAGGATGCGAAAAGTTGAAAATGAAGTTAGATGTGGGTTTGACAAGTGGAAATGGGTTGAAAAATGGGCAGGAGGGTACAAATAGGTCACTACAAGTAAGACAAGTGACAAGTGAACTAGGCCACTGCATGTAGGCATGGAGAATATGGGTATCCTCATAAACATAAGTCATAAAAGCAAAGGTCATCATGTTATTAGGGGCCTAAAAAGTGGGTGATCTTGAGAACACAAAAAAGGTGGTAGGTGCCAAAAGTGCCAAACAGGCTCAATCAAGGGTAGTCGTAAGTTCAACATTAAAAAAGGGTCGATGTTGAGAGTAATAATGAAAAATGTGGTAAGGGTCATGAAAATAATATGGAGGTTGATGACAACACAAGGTGGTGTCATCACAAAAGGATACAAAAAAGGGGTATGAATGACCTAAAGGTGGCTAGGTAGGTAAATGGAAAGTTGGACTAGGGTGTGTCTTTGGGAAAAATGATAGGATGGGGTGACAAAACCCTTGAATTAATGATCATTGATGGTTAGGGTCGATTGCTGGTGGTTATAGAGATCATCAGTGATCACAAGGAAACCCTAAAAAAATGACCATAAAAGGGTCACATTAGGTCTATTTTTGGTTATTTATAATTTGACCCATGATGTTTCTATTTATTGTATGAAAAAATGATAGTGAGGTGCTCCTGATGAGATGAGTGAGGTGGGTTGAATGATGTTAGATTGTGTGTTTGACTAATGAGATGAAGGTTTACCTAGGTATAGAGGAGAGACATGGGCCAGAACAAACACAAATATGCAACATTGTAGAGGTAGAGCTCGAGGTCGAGCAGTGGCAGTGATATCAAGGGATTCATCATAGCATCAAACATGTAATAAGGTAAGGGATACATTGATTGTATTATTATTATTTGGGTTTTGCTTGGTGGGCCAGTTGTGTAAAAAAATGGGGTTTACAATATGGAGAGGGAGAATTGGGTAGAGGGGGGAAATTATTTATAAGAATGAAGGGTAACGAGAAATAGATTAGGTGTAGGCTAAAATTATGTTTTTATTAAGGTTTTGAGTGGTTTATGGTTGGACCTAGGGTTTTCAGGTCATCGACAGTCTCTACATAGTGACCATTGATGATCGCTATCAATTATTATCAGTCAATAGGTGATTGTCAAATGGTCAATATGTGGATCATTGATAGTTCATGACCTAAATTATCAGTGGTTGAGGGTTACTCAGCCATGGTTTCATAAGGAACCATTGCCAATTGATACTCAACTGTTGGTGGTTGGTATCAATTTTGGAAATGGCATAAAGCAGGAATAAAAGTGGGTTAAGGGTTGGGTTAGGGATAAAATATAGAGTTTTAAGGGTAAGGGGTGTAGAATGAGGTGCGTACTTGGGTAGGGGGTAGGATTAATAGGTAAAGGACATAGGCTAAGTTGAAAGGATTAAACTAAGGTATACATTTAACCTTGCAGGTGAGGGAGCAACTGTAGATGAGGGACTAAGTACCTCAGCTCCTAGAGGAGGTAAGTAGGGATATGACACCATAAAAGTGGGAACATATGATAATAGTGGGCCTAGGTAGCATGAGGTTCTATCAGTACGTGCTAAGAGACATTTCTATGTTGGTAGCCCTCATCAAGAGATGGGACCCTACTACCAACTTTTATTATTGCCGACTAGGGAGATTACTATTTTGTTAGAGGATATATAGTGGATTTTGAGGCTACTAATATGGGGTGAGCTGATAGAGCATATAAAAAATGAAGAGAGAGATGCATATATGGATTAATTATTTATATAGGGCTTCATTCATGTGAGGTGGCACATTGGAGGATTCCATTATGCATCTCTATAACACAGAGATAGGGGAGGGAGATGACTTGTTACGATTATGATGATAGTCATGATGTAATACACACTACCAAACTCTAGTAGTGGCTGATTCCCCTTTATTTTTCTAGGCATTCTTGTAGACATGATGATAGATCAAATAGTGTTTGCATGGGCCCTAGTTTTACTAGTGCATATCTATCGAGAGATCTGGGGATACTTGGTACATATATGGCATTAGCATTGGCTTTGTGTTATACTAATGGGCATATGAGCACATTAGGGCATTATAACCATGTGGATTACCATGGAAGACATGGGACTAAGGGGATTTTAGAGTTGGATTCATGAGTTGGAGAGGTGACTACACACTTAGAGCACCAGGGGGAGCGGCATGAGATCTAGAGTGGTATAGGGATAGGTTGGAAGCACTAGTTTATGGGGAGGTTATCTAGAGGTCGCATACTAGATTATCAACATGGGCAAGTTATGCTAGGAAGACCTTGTCACTGTAGAGTTACAAGTGGATTTATCGGAGATGTGAGCATGAGGTAGAGATTATCCATTTAATAAGGTGAGGAGATAGTTTGAGTTAGTTCAAGATGTTCTAGGTACTTTCCTAAGGTACAAGAGAGAGGATTTCAAGGCACCACTACCTCCTCCAGAGCTTGTGGAGATAGATATTAACCATGAGTTACTACCAATGGTGGTAGATATTGATGATGTAGGTGTGATGCATGATTACCTTATATGGTTTCAGGGTTAATATATAGCATCAATGTTTGGGGGAGACAGTGTACAATAGGCTCCTAATGTAGACATGGTGAAGGGGATGGGGACCAGATGGATGTGGATGCCCCTAAGAGGTAGGCACTCACCATAGAGAGAGATCAGGCAAGGGAAACACTAGTCATAACACATGAAGCTCTAGAAATGATGACTATAGAGAGAGATATGACATAGGTCCAGGTGGTTAGCGTTACGTAGGAGAGGGATACATCATGAGTGCAACTAGCCTTGGTTACACAAAAGAGGGATGCCCTAAGATAGGTAGGTGGGTAGGCACATACACCTATAGAACCATCGAGGACCACCCCTGTGGTGAGGTATGTGGCCATGGTCAAGGAGCTTAGATACTACAAGACACTGGTCTTTAAACAACTTCTAGATGAGCCTCGATATGTTGAGTACTATGTAGTAGTTACTAGGGGAGATAACAATACCACATTAGGTCAGTGGGTAGCATCGATGGATGCATAGACTTATCCTGAAGATGGACATGATCTAAGAGGCAGTGGTGCCCCATGACCTTAGAATCTTATGAAACTCTCTATTTTGATGTATTATATGATTTTGATACTGGCTTGCAATTTGATGCTATGAGATGTACACATTTTTGTGAGAGACATGGACATTATTATTATACATGATTATTAATGATTATGAGCTCATTGATGTGACTCTGGGTTATGGATGTTGTTTATGGTTATGATTAGTTATTTTATGTTCATGATGTGATGATGTTCGTTATGATATGATCATGATGTTATGATTAACATTTATCTTATTAGTATATACATGCTTAATTAGAAGTTATAAATGTGGATGTTTTAAATGAATGAATCCATGTTCTCCTTTATCTAGATAGACATGTGATGGATAACATATGTGATGACTCATTTATTTTATAAATGGCTATAAATGTGATAAATGATGATGATTAATGAGATGTGATTGGTTACTTAGATAAATGAGATGATTGTTGATATATGAGATGGTTAATTTATTAAAAAAAAATTATAGTTAAAACACTTAAATAAATAACGTAAAAGCAAATCACTAAACAAAACATAAAATGTTTATTTAAATGGTGTTTAATGAAATTCATTTATTTAGATGAAGGTTGATTAATCTTAAAAACACATAGATTAAGTTTGGATAGCAAAACCATATGTGAGAAAAGACAAGAAAAGATAAAACAATCAAAAGACAAATGTCTTAATGAATGTAGCAAGAAGTAGGTATGAGAAAGAAGGAGACAAAAGGAAGTTAGATCAGTTTATGAACATAAGCCCTTCATATGCTTTGCATCAACATTCGTTGGTTGGTTAAAAAGTTTCTTAATCATACAGTGTTAAGTAAGCTTAAAATCCCTTGTTTTACAGAGGGTATAAAGGGGAGATGGATGATAAAGGAACCTTCATGTGAGGTTAGTTTGCCTCTTCAGTAGGTTGCCAAAGAGCTAATATAAACAAATCTATGTCATAAATGATGTAGACTGATCGATGAGGGAAGTTTACTCATAATATGATTATGGTATATAAATTTTGATAATGGGTTTTTTGATATTTTGCTATTGCTTTGAGAGGCTTAGGGAAGCCGATTAATATGAGAAGCCTCCAAGAAATTGCTTGCTTATAAAAATACTTATACTTAGCCATCCTTCAAGGGAAAGGTATAATATTTTTGAGACTTGTATTAGGATTTTTTATAGCTGTCCTTTAAGGGAGCAATCTACCTTATATGAATCAATTTTGATTGGTTTTGGTAGCTGTCCGTCAAAGGAGCGGTCTGCAAATGCTAGGAATGACCGATAGGATATATATATATATATATATTTTTGCTATTTAGACATAGACTTGCTTATATAGGCTTAAAGCTTACCTTTATGAAGGTAAAAATAAAGTACAAAAAGGTTAAAATAGTGGGTGAGAGGATTCTCGAAGAGACAACCATGGGATTCCATCCCAACAGGGACAAAAAGTATCCATGGGATTCATGCCATGGGTAGAGCCACTGTATCCATATTTAGGATTAAGCCTATGACTATGATGGAGAATCACATGATTTTGTGATTTAAATGATTGTCCTCAAAGTGAGGGGATAAAGGTGAAAATATTGTAAAATAAGGGATGAGCTTAAGTTAGATATAAGGTGAGTTTGATCTTATTTAACAAAATAAAGGATTCAGATGCAAAGCATTGAGAGGCTCAGGTTCTAGTTTCCCTTAAAGAGAGGATAAATGGTAAGCTTTTGATCCATACTTATGTGTAATGATATAAGGTCCAATCCAAATGAAAACAAACTTGTCCCATTTATTTTGCTCCATATTGGTTACATGTTGATTCTCCTTTAAGATGAGGTCCCCAATATTTAATTCTTGTTCTCTTAGGTTTTTTTTTTATAGGAATGCTTGATTTGCTCTTGATAGACATGAATATGGTTAAGCGCATCTAAATGACACTTGTCAAGTAACTCAAGTTGGGCTAAACATTCCTGATGATAATCACCTTTGAAAATGACATCTTGTAGGGATATACAGAGAGAAGGAATTTGGACTTTGAGAGGCAAGATAACCTTTACTCCAAAGACAAGAGAGAAAGGGGTAGCACCTGTAGGGGTTTAAATGCTCGTATGATTGGCCCATAAGGTGAATGGGATGTGTAAATGCCAATCCTGACCAAATGCATTAACCATTTTAGTTAGCATTTTGTTAAGGGTTTTTTTAGAAGTTTCAGCCTGTCCATTAGCTTGTGGATGATAAGGCGAGGACAAACTTATCTTAATGCCAAATACATCACAAAGACCTTAGACTTTTTGATTTTTAAAAGATTTACCATTATCAGTGATTATTTTATGAGGAACACTGAAACAAAAAATAATGTGATGGTTAATAAAATCAATAATTTTTTTGGCTTTGGTTATAATAAGAGGAATAGCCTCCACCCATTTGGTGAAATATTTAGTCACAATGATGATATAATTATGTCACTACGAAGAGTGGGGGTTAATGTGATATCCCCTTCAAATAGGGAATATGGAAACACATAAAGCTCTGATACCACTGTAATATCCCTTCGAATACCAAAACAAAAGCTCTAAATTGCTTATCTGTATTTCTAAAAAATATCTTCAAATAGATAAATAAATCACAGTATAATCTCTTATTTATTTTCTCATATGCTTACAATAGAGGTCCTCTGTCAAGTATATAAAGAATATCTAAACAATCCATGACATCTGTCAAAATAATCTATAATAGGAGAATATCAATGTGTCAAATGTATAATAATAGGAGAATATCTAAACAATCCATGACATCTGTCAAAATAATCTATGTACCAAGAATAATTATATGGCCAATTATGAGCAAGATGCCCCCCATAGTAACATTAGGATGCACATAGAAAGATAATTAGTATGTAGAGGAATAAATTGAAAATCCTCATCCCATCAACTGTACACTTCTAAAAGTAGGCAACATGATATGAAAAATATGGCTCTAAAAAGGAAAGATTTAGCATGAAGAACAATTATTTTCATATTGAAACTGGTGAAATGTCTAAATTTTTTTAAGTATTAAGGCTCTATGTGCTTAGATTTTGAATTCTAGGTGAAAAATGGCAAGTGACAATATCAACCAATTGGGATAGTAGTGGTAGTTGGTACTGACCTACATTTTTCAATTTTTTCCTTGAAAGAAAATGTAATATTTTTTAGTGTAAATTGTGAAAATAAGGAGATACATGGAAGATTATGAAAAAAATGATCGATGTTTTGAACTATTCAGATCTAGCAAGTGAAAAAGAAGGTCCAAGAGTAAAATAAGTTAACAAGATAAAATGGCTTAGAATAATTGATCACATGTGCAAGCAAAAGAAGAATATAATGCAATAGTCAAGAAGCTATGTATAATTAAATTTCCAATTTTTTGAGTTATTTGAATTTTTTTGAAATTTATAGAAAATAAATAGTATGATAAGCAATCAAGAAGCTATATTAATAAGAAATTGGTACTATTAAAATCCAAAGATATCATCAAGGGGATGCCTCTATTTATGTGTATTGTATCATGTGTGTTATAACCATCAATATATTACCATATTCATCCTACATAGTAGTCATGTCATTCCATTCTTCTGCATAATCATCATCATAATCATCATATAGTCTTGAAATTATAGTATGCCACTCTTGTATTATTTTGTATCTTGAGTATGTTCATGATCATATTGGAGTTATAATCATATTCTGTATCTTGAGTATGTTCATGATCATATTGGAGTTATAATCATATGATCCTGAAATTATAGTATGCCACTCTTTTATCATATAATCATATTTTATATCATATAATCATCATATTGGAGTTATATTCTTTAAATTTTGTATCTTTAGTATGTTCATGATTATCAAAATATTCTATCTTATTATGAAATATAGAATAATCATGTATCACTACTTGAATACTAAGAAAGGAAGTAGTTTTTACCTTGATTTCTTGACTTGAAGATGTAATAATATCATGTTCCTTAAGCATGATTGAGATATGAAATTTAAATCCTTAGAAAATATATCTTTCATTATAATTCTAGTAACATTTTGATTCTGAAATTCCTTCATGATAAACCCTTTCATAAAGGTGATTCTCTGCTTAATTTTCACTTATTTTTGCAGCTTCTCTTTTATTATTTTCTCCTTTTGTAACTTCTCTTGATATAACTTATGTAACCTATCTTTTTTTAATTCTTTTTCCATTATTCCTTCTCAATTTGTTCTTTTTATAATTTGTCTTTTTATAATTTTTTCTTTTGTAATCTTTCTTTCACTAATTTTTCCTTTTGAATATTTTCTTACTCCAAAATTTCCATTTGTAATAGTCTATGCTCTGAATTATCCTTTTGTACTAGTTCTGAGTTTGCCACATGTTTCACTTACTCTTGTTCCTTAGGGGATGAGATCATAATGTGAGTGGGTTGTTTGATTGATGTATTTATTATAGAATCCCCATTGTTAATGACACTTTGTGTTTTTTTATTAAAATCCAAACAACTATCTATATGATTCCCATGCATTCTATGATATGCACAATAGTGTTTTAATCTTCTTAGTGGATGCATAAAAGGTAATGTAATAAACTTATTTTAAATTCTTTATTTTAAATTATCACTTAAACTCTTATTATCCTTTTGTATGATTTTTGAATCACTATTTATAGATTTATATTGATTTTGAGGCATAACATAGCTAAATGAAGATGTACACATATGATTAACACTAGTATATATTGGATTCATTATATATGTGTTATTATTTTCCCATGATGTGATCATTGAATTTAAATAGTGATTTTACTTTTGTAGCTATTATATTGAATTTATCATAGTGATGATTTGATGTTGAAGAATATATTTTCAAGCACAAAACTTTGGTACTTATAATTGATATGCATATAAACACTATCGATAATATGTGTGGGAGGTGGGTAGGGTTGAGGAAGGACATCTTGGTCAATTTCATTTAGCACTATAGGGTAGGTCACCTTACCTCTTGGAGTAGTGATAACATGGACCTATTTAGAGGGATAATAGATATCAAAATCTCGAGGAGGGATGGTTAAAACAATCAAAGGATTTAGACATGGCCTTTGTCATCTAGTAGTAGCTTGTAACAGATCTGATTGAATATTTAAACAATCATATATCATTATGAATGTATAATTATTCTTGTTCATATGTCATGAGTGAATTAATAGAAAGTTGCATTAATGGTATTTATATCTTAGCATGTGAATGTTCATTCAATATAGTGATGATATTTTTTTAAAATTGTAGTAATAAAAACTTAAAATTAGAATCCATGAAGATTTTTTTTGTATATGGAGATTATTAAAATTCCCTACATTTTAAGGTCAAAATATGGTGCATTCAATGTCATATATTATATCCAAGGTCAAAATATGGTGTTTTCAATGTCATATATTAGATCCAAGGTCAAAATAAATAGTTTTAGTGTCAAATATTATATATGCAGTCGAAAGCATGTTATTTTAGTGTTAGATTTAGATCCAAAATCAAAAGATTTTTATTTTAGTGTCAAAATTTTAGCAATTTATCTAAACCCTTGGACAAGTTTTTTAAAAATTATAAGGTTATAACCTTAAGGATAAATTAGGGTTTAACAATACTCAAATAATAAATAGGTTCACCAATAAAGGTACATGACAATCTCATGCTCACTAATATGTTTTATAAAAAAATTGATTATTATGTGCATTAACCCTAAATAAGAGAAATTATTTGGAATAATTTAGAGTGTTTTAATTAACCCTAGTAAAAATTAGATTGAATGTAAATTAAAAAATTTAAAGATGTGCAAATTGTTAAAATAAGGACAACTATGAAGAAGAAATAAAAATTTAGTTGTTTCTACCCCAGGTGTCATTGTGTTTAATTGATAGAATACATAAATAAGAAAACACAAACAAACCTATAAAATCCCTATAAGGTGGAAATGAAATTGAAAATGGACAAGACCAATAAATAAAGGACACGATCACCTCCTGCTACTGTCCTACTTGGTTGATCCTTTATTTTGCATAAAAATATGAAATTATGACAAAGGCATGTGTGGAAAATGAAAATAGGTATGTATGTGTAGATTTTACCTTTAGAAGTATGAAAAAGCCCTATAAATGGCTTCTTCAATGTCAAAACCATAATAGGGCATGCAATGATTGAAAGATTAGAAAATTTAAAAAGGGTGGAGTGTAATGGGCTAAGCTGAACCCAATCACCCTCACAATGATTGAATTTTGCCTACGTATTCAATACTCAAAGAAAATAATCAAGCTCACATAGTGTTGGGTGAAAAATAGGCCTACTAAAATTGTAGATTATATTTAAAGGACATGTGTGCATATTGCATTATTTTGTCTTTTGTATAATATTTTGTATGTACTCGACCTTTGTAAGAATAACATTAGACTTTAAAATGTGAAGAGTCTTTCCTTTTAGGCATAACAAAAGGATGTAATATGAATAGATAATTCTTTGTATAACTTTATATATAACACTTCATTGTATTTGAAGATGGTTTTGATGTGTTAGAAATTAATACAATAATTTTGAAAAAGTTTTCCTAAATAACTTTAACCTATGTTCTGTGCACATTGGGTACTTTTTTTTTCTTTAATCTATTACTATTATAGTTCATGTCAATTGTTTTATTTATACTAAGTCTTCATTTCATCATAAAATGGGCTTAAATTTATTTTTTAATGACTATTATCAATCCGAATTACCATCAATTAGTTGTCTTTCTCATTCATGGACAAGTTATCCTTGTAATTAGCATGTTTTGGAGCATTTTCTAGGAACCTCTTCTAACAATGGTGAAATGAGCGTGGAACATTTTTTTGAAACATGTTGAGATGGTTTCTAGGACAAAGATATAGAAAGAAGATTATATTGAATAATTAATAATTTTGTGGAAGAAGAAGCGATAAGAGTTGGGGTAAATATGAAGGAAGTGATTTTAAAACATATGTATGAAGAAACTTATGAAATTTCTAGTGTGAATTGCCTAAGCTATTAGCTACATGGCTATCTACATTGGAGTACTATTATTTTAAACTAAGTATAATGTAATTCATAGCTTTGTTAGAAGAAAATTTGGATTTACTATGAAATCTAGATAGTAATTGGACCTACACAATTGATTATTGGGTCAAGAAAACCATATACACCTACATTACAAAGTTTGTTGTGCAGGGATATTTTGATTTCAAAGATGTGCAAGACCTATTTGATGGAGGAGCCTATGAGAAATTTATTCAAAAATTACCTATGTTGATCAAAATGTTAGTTATGTAAAAGGTCATGGTGCCTACTCCTACCAACATGGAGTAGTCACTTCAGGAATTATGGGGATGCATATGATGTAGAAGTGAATGATGTGGAGTTGAGCTGAGTAAATTGAACATGAACAGAATATGGATGATGAAAAGAGCCAAACTGAGAAGAAAATTTTAAGACTTGAAAGAGAACTAAAACCATAAAGGAGATGGAGTAAAGTGATTAATCTAGATTTAACTACAAATAGGAGTAGGAATAGTGTAGAAGATTCTAAAGAAAGAGGAGCTTAGGGAGAGGTTCTAAAGTATAATGGAATTAAGGAGTGTGAAAAGTATACAAAAGGGCCTAAGGAATAAGAAGAAAGAAATAAAGATACTATGGATATGGAGCTAAGTGAGTAGGAAGAAGAAAGTAGGTTGACAGTAAAATAGTTAAAGGATGGAAATAGATCATAGTTAATAAAAGACACATTATTTGGACCAGGGTTGGAATATTCCCATGATGAAGTCATGCTAAAGTGCAGAAGTATCACAGGTTTAAGCTCATAGATAGATGAAGTTGAAAATAGAAATTGTTCATTTTAGGAGTACACATCCCCCTAAGCTAATTTATTATTTGAGAGAAGAAGTGTAGAGGAAGGAATGGATAAAATCTAGTTGAGTCCTTTACAGATAATTTCATTAAGCTAAGTGTGAATAATAAGCAAATAATAGATAATAAGAGGATAGAAGAGATATGATTCATTTTTAAGACACCTGAAAAAAATAGTGCACAGAACCCTGTAGTTATAGATACTAGTGAATAGAAGCCTATAGTCACAGTTACTAGTGTACAAACACCTATAGTCATAGTCACCAATGTGCAGAAGCTGGGAGTATAAATTTCAACTAAATTAAATATGGAATTGAATGTAGGAATGTTTATTTCTTTGACATAATATGATGGGTCTATATACCCTGAGTAGTACTTGTTTACCTATGACATGAAATCATAGGTTAAAGTAGTAACATATAATGATGTAAAGAAGTGCAAACTCATATGGGCTTTGTCAAGTTGAATTTTAGAGTTCATTTTTAAAAGGAATTTTAATACCCTTGATATTTAATAAGTTAAAAAATAGTTAGTTGCATAGATTAAGGTAAAAAATGCACAAGATAGAATATTCAAGATCTGAAGGAGATTTAATAATGGACTGGAGAATTGGTCGAGGACTATGATCATATATTTTATTATGTGATGAGTAATATTGATTTTATCATGGAATACAAGGACAAGGATGATTATTTTATAGAAGATTTGTGACCAGGAATTAGATTTTCCATTATGTAGTATCAATCCTAACTAAGGCTGATACCCAAGCTATTGCTCTATGAGTGGAAAAATTTGATGACTATGGAAACATTCCAGTAATTAGTTCTAAAGTGGAGGTAAAACTAGATGATTTTTTCATAATAATGGATGAGATGCATGAGAAAGATAAGCCAAAATTGGGCTTATGGTGTATAGAGTGTGGACAAGAAGGGCATCATAAGGATGATTGTCTAAAACTCAAAATAGATTTCTATGAAATATGTACAGTAATTGGACATGTTACTTCAAAATACCATCTCTTAAAATAGTACCTTTAAAAGTCCCAAAGCTTAAACTTTAATTTTTAGAAATAGAATAATAATGATGAGAAGAGTTATAGATCTTTATAGGAATTATAAAAAGATATTACCAAGAATGTCTTCGTAGTTGTTGCGCAATATTTACCAACTAAAAAGTGGGGTATTCTAGGCTCAAACATGGACATGACTAATGCAATATAAGGCAGTCCTTAGTGGATGTATTTGTCACCTCAATATCAACCCTAATATCTAGATGGATAGACACCATATTCTCCATAATACCAGTATTAGTCCTCATGGAATAATGTGAGTTTATAACATCAATAATCTAATTGGGATCCAACCTCACCTCAGCACTAGTATGGTGGGCATGATGTGCAAAAAACACAACACTTAGGATTTATTGGACAACGGTCACAAATATGGGGCTTCCAAAAAAATAGATGTGGCTATAGAGGAGGATACAAATAAGTATATTAGGGAGGATATCGAGGAGACCATAGCAATGATAACCAGCAAGCTCAACCACCTATGTAATTTTAATTATGTGGTGAATATAATCACTATGCCTAGAATTGCCCAACTAATCTATGGAAATAGACATATTGCATTTATTTTGTAACTGAAAGCTAACATCAAACTAAATATTATCTATTATTATGGAATCAAAGAAAGGAAAAGCCTTTGTGAAATGTGAATATGATAAATGCACAACCTAGGGAAAATGCATTCATGTAAGTAGTGACCAGAAAATAATATGCAAAGGGATACAACCATTAAAAATTCTAGTAGATCAAAAAATTAAAAAATTAAACCACATAAATATCCTAATCCTGTAATGGATAACAGTTTAATGTATCAAGTGACCTAAGTCATAAAAAATCTACATCAACAAAATGCTTTGAAAGGAGATATTATAGCCATTCATGCGTAGATGTATGGGAAGATTGTGTATAATGAAGTAGGAAGGTGTTTTAACCAATTTGATAGATATTTGAAAATAATCAGTATGATACATAATGAGGGCATATCATAGAACATTACCAACCTATTTCATAATCTTCTGGAGTGCATGCAATGAGGTCAACATCATATTGTTAAGGTTGTTTGGTACATGAAAACTATGAATCCTTGGGAAGTTGAATCCTATGTGGACAATGATTCCCTAATGTGGTATTTGATTTTGGGAGAATTATCAATATGATTCTGAGATCTACTTGGTAGGATATTATTTGGCAAAATCTAAGTTACAACCTTATTACTCTTATTCTTATAGATTATGGAAGAGTAGAGCTCATTGGTCAATTGAAGGATGTGATGTTCAAGGTTACTTCATTTATTCTATGAAGAGACTTCAAGGTTATAGATATGAAGATAACCCATTATACTACCTTAATTGGTAATAAATGGGCCTATGATAGCTAGATGACTATTAACATAATGCACAATCAATTGGAAGCACATCCAGATGATAGGATAGTGGTTATACTCTTAAACAAATCAGAGTATAAGCCTTATGTTATTCCTAAATAAATAGAATCACTTTATGCATATGGGGATAAAAATTGGTTTATATTAACTTTAGATATAAATCAAAACACTCTAAAAGTTACACAATAATAGTTCTTTAAACCACAACTGGAGAAACACATACATTTATAAACAGTAAAATATCCAGTCTACAAGCCATTTATAACAAAGTATCTAGATATTTAATTTCAAATGGAAGAAAGCACCTCCCCATATGTGTAATCTCTGACCAAGACTGAGGTGGAATTATTATATACCATATGTGCAACATCCATGGACTACACATATCTCACCTAAGAAGGCATCCTACCTTGAGACATAACTTCTTCCATTAGCGGTGATTCAGACAAACATATGTTGAATTGGGTGTGAGGATACCATGAGATATGTCCTTTATGAATGGTATTCACTACTGAAAGTCAATTACCATAGTATTTTATAACTGATGATCTCACTCAATTTATATTGATATTATATCATCATGTATCAAATGTAGATCAATGAGTCAGTGCACTCATAGTTATGCCTAAAAAGGAACTATTGTGACATGGTTGGAAGTGCATAGAGAATTAGAGTTATAATAGGACACAGCATGTAAATTATTATGAGCATGATTTTAACTATCAACCACTATTAGAGAAGAGTGGCCATTCTTTCAAGAATGTCAATGTCCTGAGATGCATGTGCATAAATGTGTAGATATATGGTCTACATAGGGGGTTCAATAAAAATACTAGGTGCACATATTTTACCATACATTAAAACCACTTCCAACTTCATGGTACATGCATTAGGAATATATGAGGGAGATTAAACACTAGGTGCAGATATAAAAAGCTTTTATTCAATCCTTTGTCTTTAAATATGATAATCTCATAGTGAAGAACACGTTATAAAAAGTGAAAACTTTTCTATCCTATTCACGAGTAGAAAACTTTGCAAAAGAGACAAACTCATCCTCACCACAACAAGCATCATGCAATCTTAATTGGGCAAAAAAAATTATAAGGCTATCGATCATGAACACTCTCATCTCAAACCTTGCAATCAAATTTTAGATGAGTTGATGAAATCCAATGACAGTTATGGGGATCTAGATTTAGAAGGCTTCTTCAAACCAGAGAGATAAACAAATCCACCACAAGTAAAAATCACAAAGTGAGATAAAGAAGATAAACTATGAAAGCTAAACATTCTAAAGTAAGAAAGAGAATGAACTCTATGAGAATCATTGATTAATGTATCTAATAGAGTTTACTAATAAATGTTGAATAAAATACAAGAAAATATTGGAATAAATTATGTACCCAAACTTACAATTATGGGAGATTATTAGACTCAAAATGAGACTTCAAAGGCATTGCACCTACTGAGAGACTATCAGGTTGTCTTTCTAACCAAGTTCATAGAGGTTAAAGGTGTAGATGTTTTACTGGGGGAGATGCACATTGAGCTAAAAGAGTGCACTATACCTATTAAAAATTTTCCATTTAGGCTAAATACCAACATGAAGATGAAATTAAAAGTTGAACTAGATAGCATGCATGAAGCCAAAATCATCTATCCTATAGAAAAAGTAGATTGGGTCAGTTCTATAGTAGTGAATCCAAATAATTCTAGTGAGATTTAGGTATGTGAAGATTATCACAAACTAAAATATGCCTACTTTAATGATCCATTCCCCATACCTTTCTTAGATTAGGTTCTGGAGTCAGTCACAGGCCATGACATATACTCTTTCACATATGAATTCAATGGATGCCATCAAATCCCTATTGTAAAATAAGACCAAGATAAAATGACTTTCACAATTGGATGGGGTGCATTTGCATACAATTCAATGTCTTTTTTTCTTAAAAATACCCCACCTATTTTTTTTGGAGTTGTAATCACTGCATTCAAGGATTTCATTCATGACTTTTTAGAAGTTTATCTAGATGAGTAGGCTATCTTCTCCCTATTCAAAGATCACCTTTCTAAGCTACATATAATGTTACAATGCTTCTAATATTTTTGCATTGCCTTGAATATTAATAAGTACTTTTTCTTCACACCATTTAGTGTACTCTTGGGTCACACGGTGTGTAGTGATGGACTTTTGGTGGATTAGGCCAAGATTATAGTTATAGTAGGGATGCCACAACCCACTAGCTATACTGAAGTGTGCACATTTATGAGTCATAGAGGTTATTATCACAAGTTCATCAAATGTTAAATATCCATATCTACACCATTAGAGAATTTGTTCAAGGATAAAAAGTTTGACTAAACATAGGAATGCCAAACAACCTTTATTAAGCCAAAATATAGGCTGGTAATAGCCCTTATTCTAGTCTTTCTAGTATAGAATAATGCATTCCATGTTCATTTTGATGCTTCTGGTATCACAGTAGGAGTTGTGTTAGTGCAAGTAGGGGATGTTGGATTGGATCACCCCATACATTTTGTAATTCAAAAAATATCAGCTACAAAAAAAATATGCAACCATAGAAAGGGAATCCTTAGTAATGGTGTTTTCTCTATAAAAATTCAATCATTATCTTTTATCTATACCATTTTTTTCATAGACCATCAGTTCTTATGATACCTGGTTAATAAGCCTATGTTAGGTGGAAGTATTTCTAGGTGGTTGATATTCTTTTAAGATTTCCAATTTAGAATCAATGTGAAGCTGGGAAGGGTAAATATGGGACCAGATCACTTGAGTAGGCTATAAAATGGAAAGTAACCAGAAGAAATAAAGGATGAGTCTATAAATGTGCACTTGTTTAGGGTTACTATGATCCCTGATAATATGGAAGACACTACAAACTTTATGGAATAAGGAACTTTCCCTATGCATTATATTGAAAGGGATAAAAATCAAATGGTGACAAGAGAAATTCTATATAGTCTCATTAATGGATTTATATAAAATATTGGTAAATATGATGTGATGCACAAAGTAACATTAGAGCATGAACAACCATAGCTTCTCTAATAAGCACATTAGGGAATTTTAAGAGGTCATTTCACAAGAGAAGCCACTATGATAAAAAAAAATAGTACATCGTGGTATTTGGTGGCCAACATTATTTTAGTATGCTCACAATATGTCTAGGCACTGCGATGTGTGTCAGAGAATGGGAAATACAATCAATGTGACGAGATGCCTTTGGTCCCAATATTAGCTAAGAAACCTTTTGAGAAATAGGGCATAGATTTTTAGGACTTATAATTCCTCCAAGCAAACATAGCCATGCATGATACATCATTATTGTAATGGATTACTTAACCAAGTGGGTGAAAACTATTATAACACTATGTTGTAGTGAAAAGGATGCTACTAAATTCTTATATGAAAATCTCATTACAATATTTGAATGCCTAATCAAAATAGGTAGTGATATATGAACTCACTTCTTCAATAACATTATTAAGACTCTTATAGAAGAGGTCATGATCTCGCACCATAAGACCATAAATTATTATCAATAGCAAAATGGGCAAGCCTAATCCTCAAATAAAATATTAGGAAAGATGCTAACCAAAATATAGAATGGTTAAAGGGATGATTGGGAAGATCACATTCCTACGATTCTTTGGGCATACCAAACAAACTATAAATGAGCAACATGCTTCACACATTTTCAATTGGTCTATATTCTTGAGGTTTTTATGCCCATGGAGTATGTTTCTCCTAGTTTTTACATTATAATAGTTATGAGACTAGGAGATCAAGATTCACTCAAAGACCGATTGATGGATCTAGCTAAGATGGAGGAAAATAGATAAAGATCATAATGGATGCAAGAGATGAACAAGATGAGATATAATACATGGTAATATTGGAACATATGATCTAATCCATTGATTATCTAATTGTGAGTGTGTTTTAGAATTTGAAAACAATGATAAGCACACATCGTATTCACTCAATTTAAGAACTAATCTCCTTCCTATGCTAGGTTACTTCCTTAAGATCAATTTATAATATCTAGTCGATATTGATGTTTATGGAAGTGCGGTACAATGACTGTACGATAACCTAAAATAGTCATTTATTGATCTATATATGTAATACCAAACCTTGATGACTCATTTATATCCATAAATCACCCTCTTTTTCCTTCAAATCCTAGATGTGCTTATGACGGATAGAAACCTCAACAAATGGGAAAGGTGGAATGGTTGAGCTAAATATAATCTATTGTACATGATGATTGGCCACTATAAATGTATCTAATACTCAAAGGAGGGAAATCAAGTCATGCTTAGGTCTCCCACCTAGTGTGATTTTGAAATTGTGATCCTTGGTTATGTGTATGCAGCTGATGATTGGATTTGGTACTTTAAAATGCCTACTTTGACTTAGGTTTTGAATTATTCAAACTTGGATTATGAGTGCTCTTAGTGATGGGTGTGAAAATTAGGAATAATAGGGAAAATATTCTCAGTGTGAAATAGTATATATATGTATCACCAATAAATGATAGATCCTTTTTTATTGAGACCTTATTTTTTTCATATAAGGATCTATTTGAATAATTCCTCACACCATCGACACATTAGGATTATAGGCTAACCCTGAGAATGGGTTTGATTTTTAAGAATAGTTTTTGTTGGGAGCAGGGTAGTTTTGACCATTATGGATCATAATCAACTGGTGGTAATGACTATAATCATTAGACCTGGCCTATGTACAAGTAGACTAATCTAATAGTCTAGAGATGTATTTTCATAATATTTAGCATGTTTAAAGTAGATGATGAGGTTATTATAGGTGTATAAAAGTATAACAAAAGGTTTGAGTCATAAGATAGTTGTAGTCATATAAAATGTCAAAATTGGTAGCTTGAGTATGGCTCGTGACATCTAACCCATAAGTCCCTCTTGCATGCTCTCATGACCCTTATAAACACCTTCTAGCTTATTTTTAGTCATCCATAAAGTTTTGGGACCTAATTCGAACTCAACCAAGCTACATTTTAAGTGATGATTTTATCCCCTAAGTCTTATACCTTCATGATAATAGCACCCAACTTGGACTACAGTATCAGACCCTAGGGTGTTTGTTTTTGGTGCTCCTATCTAATTATATTTTTGTCTTCAACAGTCATTTCATTTCGGTTCCTATCCTTCTTCTTGTCTACCTAACATGAATAAATTCAACCCATGACCAATATATCTCTATAAAATCCTATTATAAGTTTATTTATAAGGGGTTGACAAATATCACAAAGTAAACAAGAATACAAGCAATACTACTCAAGCATATTTCCCTATTCTCTACATACATCCATCCAATATAACCATAATCATATCCAAATCTTCACACCAGTACCTAGTCACCTCAAGCACACCTAGTTTAGAATTTCACATCTTCATATACACTATTTCACACAACACATCAAGTGGGAGAACTACATATGGCTTGATCCCTCTTTGAAGTATTGGTATGTAGGCAACATGCCCACATAGGGTGTGTGGATACACGTTTGATGCATATACACACACTAAATCTCTCTTCCTTCTCAAATTTGTCAAATCATAATGGAGTCTAGGGTTTGAAGACTAAATCATCTCTATAGGGAGTTATATAGACATCCAACATCCAAAATTTCACTAACAAGTTCACCAGGGACAATGGACAAAACTCAAAAAGCTCAGGTCTCCCAGAAAACATTGATAGAAGAGGAATATAGTGTCAGACCCCAAGGTGTCCTATTTTGGTGTTCCTATCCTTTCACAAAATGAAATCTAGATCCTAATTTGTGATACTGTCCTAGTCTTGCACATCAAATTATAGGCCATGTCTCAGCTATCTCAATCTAGTTTAAGCTAAGTTACATTTCTCTTCATTTATTACCATTTTTAGAAAGGTTCAAATTGTGATTAAATTATACAAATTAGTAGCTTAATTATTACAATGATTTAATTAACTTAGACCTTTAACTAAATTAAGAATGAAACTCTAATATTCCCAAGACTATTAAATCATTTGGTGAACCTGAATTACTTCATTTGCGCATTAAAAACCCTATAAACCCTAGGGTAAATTTCTTGCAAAAATTTTTCAATAAAATTATAATTTTTTACTTCCATATTTAAATCAAAAGTTCACTTTACTTTTCAAAATTTTATAGTAATTTTAAAAAAAATCATTTTCTTTCAAACCCTAGTTGCACATACTAGGTCCCTTTAAATCAAGAGTTTTTCAATAATTTTTTGATTTTTTACTTGCATATTTAAATAAAAAATTCACTTCAAATTTTAAAATTCCATAGTAATTTTAAAAAAATACATTTTTTTCCAAACCCTAGTTGCACATACTAGGTCCCTTTAAATCACAATTTTTTCAATAGCTTTTTGATTTTTAGTTGCATATTTAAATAAAAAATTCACTTCAAATTTTAAAATTCCATAGTAATTTTAAAAAAATACATTTTTTTCCAAACCCTAGTTGCACATACTAGGTCCCTTTAAATCACAATTTTTTCAATAGCTTTTTGATTTTTAGTTGCATATTTAAATAAAAAATTCACTTCAAATTTTAAAATTCCATAGTAATTTTAAAAAAATACATTTTTTTCCAAACCCTAGTTGCACATACTAGGTCCCTTTAAATCACAATTTTTTCAATAGCTTTTTGATTTTTAGTTGCATATTTAAATTAAAAATTCACTTCAAATTTTAAAATTCTATAGTAATTTCTTTTTAATTATTTTCTTCAAAACCCTAGTTGCATATACTAGGTCCCATTGCTTTTGAGGTATCACCTTACATATAAAAATCAGATTTCACATCAAAACAAAAATGCATCTCATTTATTTAAAAATAGTTCTTACATTTTTGTAACTAATAAGGAGACCATACTTGGTCCTATCACGTACATGGATAATGAAATTTACCATATATTAATATAAATCTTAAATATTTTCCTTTCATGCTTATTTTTCATAATATGGAATGATATTAAGAAAGTTATTGTTAAACATGTTAAGATACCTCTTGCATCACCTCCCTTGGAGCCTCTATCCCATATAGAGTCATGTTGAATCATCCATTTCACCCTTCCCTAGGTCACTAACTATCATTAGAGAGCCCAATTGATGCCATTTATCCCTCCACGACTTCAACTTGTTGATTATCTTCACTCTCCTCCCATAGTTACTAATAGTCCTATATGGCTAGTAGATAATGCAGTCATAGTTGTTACTCGACGTGCCACCATGCCTCCCCTACCTAGTTAGGAGCCCCACCATCCTCCTATTCCTTCCCATACTAGGCCCAACCTAATCGCATAAGTCATATTATATTATTGATCAATTCAAAAACACACCAGCTAAGATTTCCATGTTAGAACAACTTCACAAAGCCAATGTGTTTAAGGACATTCTTTATCAAGCACTTACTCAGACTTCTATACCCATTGATTCAGAACCTTTTTATTTTGCATCAGTGGTCAACATGCTAAAAACTATATAAGATGTTATTTCTTTTGATCATGAGGCCATGCCATCTCAAATAGTTATTAATCAAAATTTACCACTATTTATATAAGCTCAAGTCAAAACTAGCATAGTTAAGAGAGTCTTAGTTGATAGTGGTTCTAAACTTAATATATGTAATATGACATTATAATATACCATGGGCATAGATATGGCATCCATGTAAAAATCATATAAGAATATTAGAGGGTTTGATGATATACCATGACAGACATTGGGCACCATCACTTTAGATATCATGGTAGGGCCCAAAACCCTCTCTACACAGTTCTAGATCATGCCAAGTCCTTTGCATTATAATATTTTACTTGGATGACCTTGGATACATGTTATGGGGGTAGTTCCTTATACTATTCATCAATGTGTTAAGTTTCTCCATGAAGTATACCTATACACATGCCCAACAGATAACCAACCATTCAGATATTATTGAATTATAGAGTCATCTTTAACTATTTCACCAAATGGGACACCTCATATCATAGTTTAGTCACCACTTCATCACAATTCTCTTGATTAGATACATATATATGAGGTAGAATATACTATCACATCTCGCACTCCTCCACTTATAATTATTTACTCAACTCTAGATACTCAGCCAGTCATAGCAACCTCAGCCATTCTAACTACTCCATTAGTCATAATTCCTACACCTATTACAATTATACAATCATTAACAACAGATCCATTAGTACCACTTAATCATATAGATACATCTCTTCTATAAGTTACAAATACTCTCATAGCACTATCATCTTCTACTACTATAGTTGATGAGACTATCATATTACAGTTACCCCTTATGATAAATTTTGAGTTTCCATATGTACATGATGTTGATACAGATTTCCAAGCTTCTTTAGATGATGATACAACACCCACACTCACAGATGACTATTTATGTGAATTAATTTTTACACCAATTGGTCTAAGAGACTACTATGATGACTCTAGAGATCTCATTACACATCCTACATCACTCTTAGCATCTCACACTACACTTTTAGGTATACTCCACATTAGTGGCCATAGATAGATCACTTGGCACATACAATTCACATGTCACATCTATTAATATAGAGCCAGTCATTCAAATTTAGGTAGGCAGCACACAACATAAACCAAAGATTATGCTACAGATGTTACTTGATCATGGATTAATCACACTACCCATAGTATGACATAGATCTATCAGTAGGTTATCATGGAAGGATGGTCTTCCATTTTGTCTCTTTCACAGATTAATAGGCCATGACATGAATTCATGTGAAACTTTACAATAGAGATTGGATAAACTACAGGTTTAGGGTACTATTAAGATTACATCACCTCTAACACTAGCTTCACCACTTCCACCAAAGCCATCTACTACCAGAGCTAAATGTCCTAGATGAGAATCAACATCTTCACCACCAAAGCAACCTTCAGTTCACCTTCTTCATGATGACACTATGTACATAGAATATATGGCATATTATGATACTTATGATGATGATCTTGAGGATTTTGATGATGGTTGTGATCTGTTCCTCCATCTATGTCCCCAACGGGCTCCATTCTTGAACTTTTTACCCCTCCAACCTAGTCTTTTACATAATTGTGTACATATTGATTTATTCATATGTTTTTACATATTCTCCTAATGATTGATTATACATAGCTTCTTCTCAATTATTTGTAAATAGATTCTTTTTCAATTACTTGTACATAGTCTCCTTACGATTGATTCTACCTAGCTTAAATATAAAAAATCCAAAAGCAATATAAAATTTCAAAATACAAAAACATTCAAATATATATATATATATATATATATATATATATATATATATATATATATATATATATATTTCAATTTTATGTATTATCCATGATTTACATTACTAATACCATATTAGACTTACATTTTTTATTTTATGTTATTGTTTGTTGATTTATCTACATTACCATGCTTAATTTGATCTTCTTGAGTGTGTATAGTGGCTTCTAGATCCTTGATTACTTCACTCTACCCATTAAGGGGGCATCCTATTTCTACATTCAAGACACACATCGATATATATATGCCCACTGGGGGCATCTTCTACATGACTACACTATCTAGGTTATGTCATTCCTACACCACACACTCTAGTTATCATGTTGATGTACATTATGTACTATCTTACACAAATTATTCTATCAACACTCACTAGTATATAGTACTTGTGTATTTCTTAATATCTACATAGTCTTGTAATCCATGTCTTGCATACTTTCACATCTTACTTTCATTAGTCAGATGTGATTATATTTATAGTATTTACATGCTTTATGTCCTTGATTTGTGTAGCTATATGTGATTACATTTCTCAATCCCTATTCTATGTCTTGTATGTGCCTTAGGATATTTGCCAATGTCCTTTGCTTCTATTCTTGTGTGTGCCTTAGGTCATTTTTCTTCTAATGGTAATCATTGTAGGGTCTCCATTCCTACCCTTAAAAGAAGGGGCAATAAATAGGGGTTTTGTCACAAAGATCAGAGCTCTTACTGATCAAAAAATAGTTTTTAGAACACTCAAAATAGTAACTAGATTTCAAATTAGGCAGAACTAACCAAGTAGATAGTGATAATTATAGAACAGTCATCAGAATCAACACAAGATAAGAATGTCAATATTGGACTACTGTGTCAAATAGTAAGGTGCCTGATTTTAGTGCTCCTATCTAAATAATAAAAAAACACATTTTCTAGAAATAGATAGAAAGGTAAAACTAGTTATAATTTTGTCAGCAATAGTTCAATTTAGAATCAATAGTTTTAGTATTATTTTTATCAAAAAATCCAAATATAGGGGGCATCATGCACAGCATGATGGCTCTTGCTTCCATTTTCATATTAGGCAGTAGGTATAACTTCTAGATTAGAATCCATGTTTTAGACACCAGTGATTGCAGGCAAGGTGCATGGAACATTTGACTTCATTTTCTTTCCAAGTTCAATACATTACCCAGGTCTTATCAACAGTTACATGCCTTATTCCATCTGTAGGTGGTTGGCATCATTTTAGAGTGGCTTTCATACAAGCCTAACCTCCACATTTCAGAGTGGCTTTCATATAAGCCTAGTTCCCAATTTTAGGGTGGCTTTCATACAAGCCTAACCTCCACATTTTAGAGTGGCCAAGAGTGGCATAGTTTCTAACACACATTCAATTATCCATACCACATTGTCAGATTACAAAGCATTCATGGGCTTTAGGAGCCATCTCATATGACACACACTTCATATTGATATCAATTAATAGCTTCATTTCATAGGAAAATGATGAATCCAAAGGACTAGCTAGACTTTGTATTCTTGATCCACCTACTCAGAGGGATTTGACACATAGTCCAACCATCGATTAGCACACGCATGATCACATAGCTTCATGTAGTGGGTGATGATGGAGCCAAAGGGACAACCTTTGCATTCTTGAGCCACTCCTAGGGAATTGAGCACTTAGCTTTGTTCATGATATTTTTTTGGTAAAACGCATATCTAATATCACAACATGTTCTATATTAGTCCACATACCCAATGAGGTGTATTCATTCCTTTCTCTTCCTCTTTCTTTTACCCATATTTTATACATTTTTATTTTAGATAAAGCATATCTAGTAAGAATTGATCTACTCTTTTTTTTTCTTTTACATATTTACACTTCACAATGTACTCTCTCTATGCACACCCAACATCACATAGCTTCATGATCTTCACCCTTGCAGGTAATCTCAAGTACGCTTTCTACTTTCCCTTTATCCTAGTATTTCAATTTGTTGCATCACTAGAATAAAGAGGGGGAAATTTAGTAATATAAAATTTTAAAATTGGTAGCTTGAGTGCGGATCATGACATCCAACCCATAGGTCCTCTTGCATTTTCTCATGACCCTTTTAGACACCTTTTTGCTTATTCCTAGTCATCTGTAGAGTTTTGAGACTTGATTCTAGCTCAGCTAGGCTACATTTCCAATGATGATTCTATCCCCCAAGTCTCGTACCTTCAAGACAATAGTGCCTAACTTGGACTATAGTATCATACCCTAGGGTGTCCATTTTTTAGTGCTCCTATCCAATTGCATTTTTGGCTCCTATGGTCATTTCCTTCTGGTTCCTATCCTTCTTCTTGTCAATTTAACATTAATACATTCAACCCATGACCAATAGATCTTAATAAAATCCCATTCAAAGTTTATTTAGAAGGGGTTAGTAAATATCACAAAGTAAGCAAGATTACTCATGCATATTTCCCTATTCTCTGTATGTAACCATCCAATATAGCCACAAGCATATCTAAATCCTCACACCAGTCCCTAGTCACCTCAAGCACACCTAGTTTAGCATTTTATATATTTATATATACTATTACACAAAGCACATCAAGTGGGAGAACTACATATGGTTGATCCCTCTTTAGAGTATTGGTATGTAGGTAGCGTGCCCACACAAGCGGTGTGAATACATGTTCAGTATATATTACACAGACTAACCCTCCCTCTTTCTCAATTTTTGTCAAAGCATAATGGATTCTAGAGTTTGAATACTAAATCAGCTCTACAGGGAGTTTCGTAGACATCCAGCATCTAAAATTTCACAAGCAAGTTCACACAAGGATGGCAAATTTTTTGAGAAAGCTTAAGTCTCCCAGATAACATCAGCAAAGAGGACTATAGCACCAAACCCTAAGATGTCCTATTTTGGTGCTCCTATCCTTTCACAAAATGAAACCCAGATCTTGATTTGTGATAGTGTCTCAGTCCTGCACAATAAATTATAGACCTTGTCTCAGCCATCTCAGCTAGTTTAAGTTAAGTTACATTTCTCTTCATTTATTATTATTTTTAGAAAGGTTCAAAGTACAATTAAATTATACAAATCAATATCTTAATTATTGAAATATTATTTACTGATTTAATTAACTTAGACCTTTAACTAAATTAAGAATAAAACTTCAATATTTCGAGAATTGTTAAATCAATAGCATGCAAGTGTGAGAGGATGGAAAATTAGGACCTTATTTAAGTGATCAATTCATGTGTGGTAAATGAGTGTTAACATTTTTATTTTCAAGTAATGAATCCCATATTTTATTATCTATAGTCCCATAATGGAAGGTGTCCTATTTTTGTGCTTCGTGGCTAACTATATCAAAACATATTTAAGCATCCACACTTAGCTTCTATAACACTGACTCCTTCACATGACCTATAATTTTATTAATCCAATCCATGAAAAAAATTATTAATCCTTCTATTTTTAACATCAAAAATATTTCAAAGAGATCTTCTAGTAATTAGTTCTATCATTTATCCACTCTATCTCAATAACATTTGGACTTGGATTTGTACTTGCACTCTCTTCCTTCCTATCATTGACTTCCTCATTTTCCAAGTAGGATTATACAATATTTTTTATTTTTTATTTCAAAATCATTCCATATCAACCACATCAGGTTCCTTGATGGAGTCAGGTCTAGCATTTAATTCCTTATGATAAGAATCATCAGTGCCTTCCACATGCAGTGGTGTTTCCATAGTTGTTTTCTAAGGTGGCTCATTGGTTAAGTCTTCATTTGCATTCTCAACCCCTATAAAATTTAAATATTTTATTAGATATTGAGGGATTCATTTTATTATGTATTTCATCATTCTCACCACCTCTTTCACTAATATATCCCTAATATTATAATGGAAGGATTTTCATTGGATTAATTGGATATATCCCAATATTTTTGTAATAAAGCTAATAGATTAATGCCAATATCTTCTCCTATTATTATTTTTTTATCTAGAATATAAAAATTAGCTATCTCTTTTCATTTTTATGGGTTGGATTTTCATTTAATCTATTGGGATTCACAGAAACCATGGAGATCCCCCTTACAGAGACTTCAGCTACTTCATTTGAATCCTCAATTTACACCTCTGAATCTTTAATGTTTTTTATGTGGATCTTATAATAATACATATGCCTTTAGGATATCACCTCTCAATTTTTCTATTAAGATATCACCTATATGTTTATTGTGTCCTCTCTTCAAATTCCTCCTCTTCTTGCCTTGCATATTGACATCTTGTACATTTGCAACTACATTCAAATCCTCAATTTCCGTATCCAAATACTCAATATTTTTATGTGTGTGTTCTTCTAATATATATGTCATTGGGATATATCCTCTATTTTTTATGTTAGGATATCACCTATATGGTTATTTTATCCTCTCTTTGGCAACTTCCACCTCTTCGCACCTTGCATACTTACCTCTTGAACATTGGAAATTGTATTTGAATCCTTCATTTCCATATTTAAATCCTTAATATTTTAATGTGTATCTTCTGCTAATACATATGCCATTAGGATATCTCCTATCTCTATTATTTTTGGATATCACCTCTATGTTTATTGTCTCATCTCTTCAACTTCCTCATCTTTATTACTTGCATACTTACCTCTTACATATTGGTAACTTTATCTGCATGAATTGATTTAAAAATTGGAATGGATTTAGGAAAAGATTGGTCCTGGGTAGAAGGGCCTACTTTGGATTGAGCAATGATCACCTATTGCACTGTGAAAGATGTACCTATGATAATTGTCAATGAATCTGGAGTCTTTGCCCTCTCAAAATTTGACATGCCATATTATGATGAATGTTAATGAGCATCCATCCATGTTTAATATATTTACACTTTTGCATTTATTTTCCTACCCCCCACTATCAATGGAATAGCCTTTATAACTAGTTATACTTTCTCTATATACAATGCATCAAATAATTCATAATAGTTCTTCCTAAAACATCGATTCTTAAAGGATAGATCTTTTTTTCTTGCATTTGGGCCTTCTTTTATTTCCTCTTATTTTCCTTCCCTTGTATTTGTTTCCTCATCCCATCTTTGTGCTTCTTAGAAGATTTTTTTTAACATGGACCTTATTTCCTTTCCTTCTCTTTTCATTTCATTGTAGTTGCTTCATTCACCACATTTATGTGCCTCTTAAAGTATTTTTTACACTTGGGTCTTCTTTAATTTCCTTCTTTCTCTCTTTCTTTCTTTACAGTTGTTACCTCATGCCCTTATTTGTGATTCTTATAGGTCTTTTGTGTGATTTATAATTTTATTTCTTATCCTTTTCTACCCTAAAGTTTATTTTATAAAGTGTGTCTACCTTCAACCAATCAATATTACCTTTTTGTCCTGCTAGTTCTTTCAACATAAAATACTCATGGGTATAAATCATAATGTAGATGGCCTCTACCACATGTTTCGTAGCTATAATGTAAGTGTTTTCCATCATCCATGTTGCATACATAAAAGGTTAATATTTATCAATAAAAATCTATGGAACCCTAGGGTTTCTAGCAATTAACATCATCAACTCTATTAACCATGGTGCTAATGTAGTTTGTGCCTAATTATAATTTACATAATTTATTTCATCCAAAATAGAATATTTTTTGAATGCATCTTCAGGATAATAACTAGGTAAAATACTCATTGTACTAGTTAGGGTCTTCTAGTACAAGACTAAAAGTAGAACTGACAAAAACATATACTGGAATTTTCTATAAGAACTTACTTTGGAAATTATTTCTCTACATTATATTATGTTATGGAAAATTATTGTCTAGTTGAATTTGATACCTGAGATCACTATTTGATGTGATATGGAAATCATTCCTATGGGTATATCTTTCCAATCCTTGGATGTGTGCCAAAATGGTCCCTTATATGCTCAATGACATTTCTTACCTCATTATCCTTAATAAAACCCAAGAAAAATACTATAACCCTTGTCTCCCATTCATATATCTTCTTAAATGATTGCATGATGGGTGGTAAGATCTTTGAATGATATCTAATAATAATTTACACTTCATTTGGCAAGTTCGTCACCCTAGCTAGGGTTTCAAAAATAAAAGGAAATAATTTGGTACACCAAATATTGGCATATGTTATTATAGATAGGACCATATATAAAAATTCATTCACAAACCCTAAGAATGGAAATTTGACAAACTTCATCCAATTGGTTTTCTTCATTCATTTGTATTCATTTTTTAATACTAGCTTCTTTGCATTCGTAGGGTCTTGAATTTTCCAAAAATATCTATTCCCAAATGGGGGACAATCATTGGACTATATAACTATAATGGATTCATTTAAACCAAATGCTAATTTTTATTCATTGCACATCTCCACATAATTGATGTTGAATCAATATCTAAATGCATGTAGGAAAACTTTAAAAAAATAAATAATGTGCATACTTTTCACTAGAGAATTTAATTTCTCTCTTCTCATTAGTGCCATTTTCCCCAATTTTTAGGTCTACTCCTAATTTTTAAATTTATCCTTCATTTCTTCTAAAATTATTTTTTGAATTTATGTTTGGATTTGAAATATCCTTTAATGTTATATAAAAATTAAAATAAATTTATGTTTTCCTTGTATATTAGGCTACGATTTCTCGATTCTTTCCTCATTGGAACACTTCATATGTCAAACCAAGTGATAAATGGAATTTGTCTTTTTATGTACTATCATTTTTGGTAGTTAGACATTTTTTATTCTTATTTTACCTTTATGTATATATTTTTTCTTATACCAATCTTTTCCTCAATGTAGAGTATTTTAATTCAAGGAGGTGCTTTTTTAATTTCCTAGCACATATTTTCTTCATAATAATGCTTTCGTTAGTGCCATGTGAAGTTTGTATTCATAGTGGTGCTTTGTTTAGTGACTTGATAAGCCAAAAAATAATTGCTTTCTATATGATGGTTTTGAATATAAGTGAAATAATTTTGTATGTTGTGATTTGTTTTTATACAAATGCAATACTTTAGTATGATGCAATACATTTTAATGAAAATATGATGCATTTTTATGCTAATGTAATGCTTTTATATACTATGATAAGTTTGTATGAAAATATGATGATTTTATATGTTGCAATGTTTTATTAATGTTGTGATGCTTTTGAATGCAAATTCAATCCTTTCGTATGTTGTTATGCATTTTAATGCAAAATCAATGCTTTTTGTCAATTGTGATGCTTTTTTAATCCTATGATACTTTTGAATGTTGATAAATTTTTTAATTTTGTGATAATTTTAAATGTCCAATGATGATTTTGTATGCAATGTGATGGAATTCTATGGTATGTGAAGTTTTTGTATGCCATGTGATGTTATTGTATGCTATGTGATATTTTTTAAAGCATGCACTATTTTTTAAATATTGTGATGCTTATCGAAGCCCATTCTTATTGTCCAATATTGTGATGCTTTTAATCATAGCATAACAATAACTATAAATATATTATAACAAGGAATAAAAGAAATAATGTATTAAAATATGACAATAATACATAATGTAAAATATGAAAAACTACATTTCATAGGTGTTATAGAAATGTTGTCTACCTCCAATGACTATCTTGACAAGCTTGTTGATCGTGATGGGGTGGAAATGGTAGAATCATCATTCATTATCGCATCACCATTCATTGATGTTTAGTGGCCTTGTGGAGAAAATGTGGGATCCAAATAGAGAAAACTCCACTCAACATATTGAAACACATCATCCTTTACAATAAAGGTGAGTACAACCAATTGATTGAGGACTCTCTTGGAAGATGGTCAAGATTTATTCATTCCTTTAGAAGACACATCATTTTTTCCAATGCCACCTATACCAAAAATGAAAGACTAAAGACTGTCACTCTCTCTATGTCAAGGAATAAGATGAAAATAGATTGCATGTCTCCTTTACATTTTAGTATGAATTCACAACCTTAAAATTATGCTTTTAAATAAAATGGCAAGTGATAATTATCTAACAAAAGATGAAATATTTTTAGGTCTCCCTTAAAGACTATAGTTTTACTTTCAACTCGATTATCCATTATTCAAAACACTTTTCCAGATTGTTGTCTAACATAAATGACACTTCATTACATAAAGTTCATTAGTATTTGACTAAATAACATAGTTTTTATATCATGGACTTGAGTCCATAAATGGAATAGACAACTAAAATATGACCTAGAGAGGACAACTAAAATTCACTAATTTATTTTAATAATTTCTTTAAATTAGGTAATATTTTCCTTTACATCCACAATAACTTTGTGTGTTTTATTTTTTCACCACAGGGACATTTTTTTAATGCCACCTTATAAAATCTTATTCCAAAATGATTCACTACCATTTCTATTATTTTTTATTAGGGTCCTAACAATTTTTCTTGAAATTCCTTAAAGATTGAATAATAATCTATGGTTGGAATGTAAAATAATTAGATAACAAGTGATTTTTAAGAAAGATAACAAGTTTTAGAAAAATTATATCTACCAAAATGAGAGAAAAAAACACCTAAGGAGTGTAAGAGAGCACACATTCACCAAAATGTTTGATACGAAAGTTGTTTTTAATCATATGCAAACATTAATCCCAAAAAAATGGATAATAATTGTACTAAGATATAAATAGTAAGACAAACCTATATAAAAAAATAATATCCTTGATGTAGTGACAAATGACAAGAGGGGTTTAAGAATAATATTTGATTTTTTGCATATCTACAGATAATTAAAAAGGACTTGACAATGAGGTGAACATAAAATAGAAAGTATTAGTGAAAAGAGACATCTCTCCAAATACAAATGTTTTGAAAAGAGTGGGGCCTTTCCGTGATACACAGGGACATACTTGGTAAATTACAAATGTACAAAATTTTAATGGACAATCTTGTTTGTCAATGTTAGGGCTCCAAAACCTCACTCTCTTCTCCGTAATTTTGCATAGATTTTTAGGAAACTAATCCACTTCTCAAAATCCCAGCAAGAATAACATAACCTATAAAAAAATATGAGTAACCTTGTATTTAGGCGATTGTTTTATCCCTCAACTATTATCAAGTACTTATAATTTTTTCAGAAATTAAGCAATTAACACTCCAAGTGTAAGTGCATGTTTAACAAGTAGTCCAATAAATATATGACCTATTCTTATATGAGTTTTTATGTTAGAATAAATGCATGTAAAACAAATGAAAGAATTTTTTTTTTTAAAAAATAGTGCCAAATCATTGAAATAACTACTCTTGCATTTTCATAATAGATTTGGTCAGTTCCTTTGTTGTCCATTCATAATCTAAAACATGCACTAATGCACCTATGTATTTATATACTTCTCAAATTCGAATTAAAACCCTAATGACATATAATAAGACATACAATGGTGGAAAAGGTTGACAAATAAAGACCACAAGGCAAAAGAAACACAAAATAAAGATCAAAAGGGCCCGCCCAAAAATCATATAGTGTATGTTTTTTGAAAAAATCCTAGAAACAAAAGAGAATAGGGAGGGAAAGAGAAAAAAATAAGAAAAAAGGATGGAAGATGTTCAGAGACACATGTAAGCATGTAAATAAGTGTTAGGTTGTGGAGCTAAAAGCTTCACCAAGATGCAAACATGGAGGTTGTTGAAGAGTCACAGTAACCGACGTCGGTTAAGCCAATCGACGTCGGTCAGAGGTAAACTGGAAGCTGTCGACATCGGTAAGAGATCGACCAATGTTGGTCATCCCCAGTTAGATAGAGACCGATGTCGGTCACCTGTGTGTGCGTGCATCAGTTTGCATGCATTTCCAGAATTAGACTTGGTCTATTCTAGGAGGATCCGAGTGTTTGCATGTGAAGACTAGTTTGAGTCTTGAGTCTGAGTCTCTAATTATTATTTGTATGGGATCTATTTATAGACCTATGGGCTTGTATTGTAATTAAGGAATCCAAAGGACTTGTGAAAGACAAGGACTGAAAGAGATCCTTCCGATTGTAAGATATTTGATCTTCAGGTTGTGCAAAATCAGGGCTGATCTACATGGTAAATATTGTCTCATTGATTTGCAAGTTGTGCAAGATCAAAGGAGATCTACTTAGAGTACGTTGAGTACTTGTGGACTGGAAGTAGGCATCAACGGTTGTGTTGATTGTCACTTACTAGTGACTGGCAGTATTGTTACTGACTGGTGGAGGTGAACAACAACTCTGTATTTGAGTTGCTTGTTGTGACCGTAATTGAGAGAGTGAACTCTTGAAGTAGAATTACTGTACACCAGTTGTGGGAAGCCTGAGAGGTGTGAGAAGAGTGTGGCATCTCTTCATTGTATTCTTTTCTGGATGAGTATTAATATATATTGTATTGTCTCTCATATTTTGTGTTATTTCTGAATTCTAGTTACTTATTCATTCTAGTATAATTTCGTGTTTAGTTGCTTATACAAAGGTAATCATGTGTGCTCTTAGGAGCTGGTAGGCCCTGACAAGTGGTATCAGAGCTTTGGTTAGGCTCACTAACACCTTGGTTTCAGAGTGTGTTAAGTGTTTGTTGATTACAGGTCACTCACAGGGGTTTCTGTTTGAGTGAGAGTATAGCAATGGCAGAAGAAAGTAAGCTACAAATAGAGAAGTTTAATGGCAAGAATTATCAATTATGGAGGATGCAGATAGAAGATTATCTGTATCAAAAATATTTATACTTACCGTTGGGTGGGGTTGCATGCAAGCCCACAAATATGAAAGATCAAGATTGGAATGTTCTTGATCGGAAGGCTCTCGAATCTATAAGGTTGAGCCTTGCATCATCTGTGATCTCTAACTTATCATAGGCAAAGTCAACGGTTGAGTTAATAGAATCTTTGGTAAATTTATATAAAAAACTCTCAGCTTCGAATAAGGTATTTTTTATGAAGCAATTATTTAATTTGTAAATGCAGGAAGGTGGATCTGTACATAGTCATCTTAGTGATTTCCATGGTTTGGTAAACCAGTTAAATTTAGTCAAAATTGTTTTTGAGATGAAATTAAGGCACTCTTAATCTTATGCTTTTTCTCTGAAAGTTGGGATAGCTTGGTAATGGCAGTTAATAATACTACGTCTGCTTCAAATATCTTAAAAATTGATGATATTGTTAGTGTAATCTTGAATGAAGAAATTCACAGGAAAAGCACAGGGGAATCATCAGAAAATGCTTTGAGTGTTGAAAGCAGGGGAGATCAAGGTCAAAGATTGGCAGGAGATCCAAATCCAAAAATGGCAATGTAATCTGCTGGAATTGTGAAAAGGCAGGGCATATAAAGAAAGATTGTTGGGTGAAAGAAGATCATCATGAAGGAAATGAAGAAGCAGATGTTACAGGTATTATTGCATAGGATGCTCTGGTATGTTCCTTGGATGAAGTAGAATCTTGGGTTTTAGATTCTGGTGCCTCTTTTCATACATCCCCAAATAGAATTTTTTTTCATGATTATGTCCATGGAGACTTTGAAAAAGTTTGTTTAGGAGATGGTAAGCCTTGTCAAATTGTTGGCAAAGGGAAAGTGCAGCTGAAATTGCAGACGGGCAACACATGGGTGTTGAAGGATGTCATGCATCTCCCAGTCCTGAAGCGAAACTTGATTTCCGTAAGAAAGTTGGGTGATGAAGGATGCACAATAACTCTCACAATGGACTCTTGGAAAGTTTCCAAGGGTGTACTTGTTTTAGCAAGTGGTAAAAAATTAGGTACTCTTTATCTATCTATTTGTATTACTGATTCTCTTTTTGATTTATCTACTTCAGCTGTAGATTCGAAGATGTGGCTCAATAGGCTTGGTCACATGAAAAAGAAGGGAATGGATGTTCTTAAGTCAAAAGGTATGCTTTCAGATTTGAAAAGCATGGATTGAGATTTATGTAAGCAAAAAAAAAAGTGACGTTTCTTGAAACTGGGTCAACAAAAAAGGTGGTAGCTTCTGTTGGAGGATCACAGTATTGCATAAGGAAGAAATCTGAAGTTTGTGACAAGAATAGGGAAGCCTTGGTTTTCTAGGAGAAGATGACGGACAGAGATCAGCTCAAGGGGCTGAATAAATTTGAGCAGGGCAGTTTGGACATGGTTTTAATCCAAAGTGAGCTCGCGGATAAAAGTCATCACTCACAAGAAAACACAGTTACCGACGTCGGTCAAGTGAGAACCGACGTCGAACATATAGATACCAACGTCGGTCATGTGCAGACCAGAGTTAGTGGTGTCAGGCAGGTGGACATCGACGTCGATCAGGGTACTGACGTCAGTGACCAGGTTGACACCGATGTCGGTCAGGGAACCGACGTCGACAGTGATGTCAGTCGCAGGGAACCGATGTCAGTCGGGTGCAGACTGAGAGGTGATCGACGATGGTCACTATCAAAATAGATTTTGGGCAGACAGCAAGCTGTCAAGGAGTCTCAAACGCCCATGAGAAGGACTGAAAGGGTAAGTAAGCCTCAAATTCGTTATTCCTCTTCTTTACACTACTTGTTGCTCACTGATGGTCAAGAACCAAGAAGTTTTAAAGAAGTAGAGCAGGTAGAATCCAAAAAATAGTGGGAGCTTGGCATGGATGAAGAATGTGATTCCTTGGAGGAGAACCAAACGAAATATTTGGTAGAGTTGCCAGCTGAAAAGAGAGCACTGAAAGACGAACGGATTTTGAGGTTGAAAAAAATGAGAGAATAGACACGTGAGATGGAAGGCCAGGTCATATGGTCTTGAGCGAGCTACAGAACAATGGTGTGACCATTGTGTTCACTTTACCATGTTGGATAATATTAGCTATATTATCATGTTATTGTATGTTGTGTGTATGCTTGTCACAGGGTCACACATGTAGGCAGTTGTTGAACTAAAGGTAAAGTTAGTTCAGAGGATTGCCATGAAGGATTTGAAAGCAGCAGAAATCTTTGGCATGAGTATTTCTAGAGACTAGAAAATTCATATACTGATTTTATCTCCAGATGATTGTGTGAATAAGGTAGTGGCGAGGTTCAAGATGCAGGATGCAGAACTGGATTGCACACCTATGGATGGACAGTTCACAGAATAGTGTCCCAATTCACATGATGAGGTTGAGTACGTGTGTACTAAACCTGATATTTTCCAAGCAATGAGAGTTGTCAACAAGTTTGTATCCAATCTAGGAAAGAAGCACTAGAAAGCAGTTCAATGGATTCTCAGGTATCTGAGATGGACCAGCAGCAGGTATACATGCGATGCAAGGTCAAGCACTTCTCTACATGGGTTTGTAGAATTGGATATAGTAGGAGACTTGGATGACAGGAGTAGCACCACAGGACATGTGTTCACTGTTGGTGGATCGGCGATTAGCTGGCTTTCATAGATGTAGATGGTTGTTGTAGTCATGGTGACTAGCAAGGATGAGAACCCTACAGGTATGTTAACAAGGCCGAGAACAAAGGAGGAGTTGAATCTTCATTCAACTTCTGTTGGTCTTCAAGACTAAACTTAAAGATGAATACAAGCCAAGAAACAAGTTAAAAGATGTTGTACAGGTACAGGTGCAGCTGTTTATCTCCAAGTGAGAGATTGTTAGGTTGTGGAGCTAAAAGCTTCACCAAGAGGCAAACATGGAGGTTGCTGAAGAGTCACAGTAACCGACGTCGGTTAGGCCAACCGACGTCGGTCAGAGGTAGACCAAAAGCTACCGACATCGATAAGGGATCGACTGACGTTGGTCGTCCCCAGTCAGACAGAGACCGACGCCGGTCACCTATGTGTGTGTGCATCAGTTTGCATGTGTTTCCAGAATTAGAGTTGGTCTATTCTAGGAGGATCTGAGTGTTTGCATGCGAAGACTAGTTTGAGTCTTGAGTCTGAGTCTCTAATTATTGTTTGTATGGGATCTATTTATAGACCTATGGGCTTGTATTGTAATTAAGGAATCCAAAGGACTTGTGAAAGACAAGTACTGGAAGAGATCCTTCTGATTGTAAGATCTTTGATTTGCAGGTTGTGCAAGATTAGGGCTGATCTACATGGTAAGTATTGTCTCATTGATTTGCAGGTTGTGCAAGATCAAAGGAGATCTACTTGGAGTACATTGAGTACTTGTGGACTTGAAGTAGGCATCAACGGTTGTGTTGATTGTCACTTACTGGTGACTGGCGGTATTGTTACTGACTGGTGGAGGTGAACAACAACTCTGTGTTTGAGTTGCTTGTTGTGACCGTAATTGAGAGAGTGAACTCTTGAAGTAGAATTACTGTACACCAGGTGTGGGAAACCTGAGAGGTGTGAGAAGAATGTGACATCTCTTCATTGTATTCTTTTCTAGATGAGTATTAATACATATTGTATTGTCTCTCATATTCTGTGCTATTTCTGAATTCTAGTTACTTATTCATTCTGGTATAATTCCATGTTTAATTGCTTATACAAAGATAATCATGTGTGCTCTTAGGCACTGGTAGGTCCTGACAATAAGTACCTATTATGAATATGTAATAAACAAACACAAAAGTATCATAGAATAATGTAATTCTACAACTAATCATTATCCCAATACCAAAATTAAATATCTACAAAACTCTAAAATTATTATTTATATAAATATCTTCAAATAATAAGAAATCTCATATATTATATTATAATTTTATTCACTTTTTAAAAATATTTAATTTTATTATATATAAAAAAAATTAATTTAACTTAAATAATATTAAAAAACATTGTTATCAATTAAAAAATACATTTCTTAATCTAAACTTATGTTTTAAATATTATTTTTTATTTTTATTTTTTAAAAATCGTAACAAAGAGTTAAGAAGTGAATGTTAAAAAAATTAAAATATAAAATATAATAAATTGAAAAGTAAATAAAACCATACAAACAAATAAGAAAAAAAAAGCGCAAGGAATTGAGTATGAGGTCTTAAATGTTTAGCCTGTGGCATTGAAAGAAAAAGAAAATCATGGATATGGGATTTTCAAGTCAGGGTTTTCAGAGACAAAGCACTTAAAAAGAAGACGAGTTCACAAAATCCAAGCACGAGCCACGCCATCAAGGGATTCTTGTCCGCAAGTACAATATACACAGCCAACAGGAAACCGTACGCGGTTACGGCAAAGGAGGTGGAAACCAATATGTTGGCAAGGCACATGAATAACATCTTATCTCTGGTTGTAAGAGACCATCATATCCATTGAGCACCACGAACAGAGTCACAAAGAAGGCCACACAATCAAATATCAGAAATAGCTTAAAGGAGTCGTATCCAATCAGAACCGGCCAGTCTAAAATGTAATCAGTATTTTTAGTTTTTTCCGTCTCGAAACCTCCACGATTGGTAAACTTCGCTGTGAATGACATTGTCGCTAACAACACTGCCACCACTAAATCGGAGTTGCGTGTATTGTTGAATGTTTTGTCCACAAACACACTGACATTTTTTGTTTTTGCGGGCTCGCCTTTGGTGCACTGTAGAGGAAAGGCCTGCAGTTTGGAGGGTGACTAGCCAACTTTGTTATGATGTCGAGTGGCCGAAGTTTAAATGCTAGCATATTCATTCATTGCTATTGAGTGGTCTTTTAGAGTAAATGTGGGAGCCAAATGGACAAAATTCTACTCAACATTTTGATTCACACCAATTTTTTTCTTTTAAAAAAAAAAATGAAAAAAATACATCCAAATGTTTTACATCATTTTCGTTAGATGATAAGGATTTATTCATGCCTCTATAAAACCCAACATTTCCCCATCCAACATATTCCAGCAATGCATGACTGAAGATTGTAACTCTCTTTCCAGACTAAAGAATAAGATGGCAACACATAGCATGTATCCTTTACATTTTAATGATTTTAGTGTCACCTCAAAACCTTAAAACGATGCCTCTAAAATATAGAGAGTGATAATTATCTAACAAAAGAGGAAATCTTTTTCAGGTCATTTTTGAAGATTGAAGTTTCATTTTAAATTCAATTTTCCACTATGCTAAACACCTTCCAAGCTTTTCATCTGACAGAAATGACACATCATTACATAAATATTATTACTTGTCCAAATAAGATATGTTTGCTATTATGTATTTGAGTCAATGAATAGAATAGATTCTTGAAATTTGATTTAGAGAGGACAATTAAAATTTGTTAATTTATTTTATTAATTTGTATAAATTTTAAAATTTATTTTTACATCTAAAATAAATTTATACGTTTTTTTATTTTTTTCATAAGCACGATTTCGACTTTTACAAGAATCACCATCCTAAAAAATTCGATTTCAAAAATATTGGCCACCATTTATATAAAAAAAATTCCTATGGTCTTTCAATTTTTTCTTTGATCCCCTATGATTTGAACAATAATCTAGGCTTAGAATGGAAAACACAAAAGCTAGAATATGTGATTTTTTACAAAGATAACAAGTTGTAGAATAACCAAATCATCATAACGAGAATAAAATTTAATCCAAAGAGTGTAAGAGAGCATGAATTCACCAAAATATTTAATAGGAAAATGGTTTTAAATCACATGTAATACGCTAACCCTTATAATATGTATAATAACTCTAATATTATCTAGATAGTAAATCAATTCTATTTTCAAAAAAGATTATTCTCAATGTAGTTATAAATGATAAGAAGAATTTAAGAAGAATATTTAAATTTTTACAAATCTAAATATAGTCATCAAAAGCAAAAAGCAAAAAATCAAGTCTAAACAATAAGGTGAACATAAACTAAAAAATGTAAATGAATAGAGACATCTCTCCAAAATTATACAAACATTTATGGAAGAATAGAGCCATTCCCTGATGTATAGGTACATACTTGGTAAAATTCAGATGTGTAAAATTTAAATAGATGATCTTGTTTGCCAATATCAGGACTCCAAAAATCTCTCTCTTCTCCAAAATTTTGCATAGATATATAAGAAACTAATCACCTAAGTCATAAAAACCATAGAAGAATAACACAACCTATAAAAAATATGAACTGTGTACTTAGGAGATTGTATTATCCCTCAACTATTATCAAACTCCTAAAATATTTTCATAAATTAAGCAATCAACACTACAAGCACAAATGCATGTTAAGTAAGTAGTCCAATAAATGCATGACCTAATCCTAAACGAATTTTCACGATAGAATAAATGCATTCAAAAGAAATGAACTATTCATATTTTCTTGAATCCTACTTTAAATTATTGAAATAATTGTTGTTGCACTTTTACAATAGATTTTCTCAATTTTTTTAGTGTCCATTCATAATCCAAAACATGCTTTACATGCACTAATGCCCCTATGCATTTATATACTTCTCAAATTTAAATTAGGACCTAACAATGTGCAAGCCGACATACAATGCTCAAAGAAGGTCGACAAATCAAAAGAATAATGCAAAGGAAACACAAAATAAGGGTCTACAAGATTTGTCCTAGAATCATAAGTATACAATTTTAGAAAAAAATCTCAAAAACAAAAGAGAACAAGAAAAAGAGGAGAGAGGAAATAATAAAAGAAAGGTTGGAAGATGACCAAAAATACATGTAAGTGTACAAATAAATACCTATTATGAATGTATAATCAACAAATACAAAAGTAACCTGGAATAATATAATTCAACAACTAATAATCATCCCATACCAAAATTAAATATCGACAAAACATTAAAATAATTATTTTTATAAATATTTTAAATAATAAGAAATATTGTATATTATAATTTACTTTTATTCACTTTTTAAAATATTTAATTTTAATATATAAAAAAAATGTTCAAACAATTTTAAAAACTTATTATAATTTTGAAGTGTATTTTTTTCATCAAAATTTACAATTTTAATATTAACAAATATTTTTTAGGCGAATATTAAAATATTTATATTTTAAATAAATAATAAAATATATTGTAACAAAAAAAATTAAGAAATGTTGAATTTTTTATTTGATTGAAATATGTAAAATATAGTAAATTGAAAAACAAATAAAGCCATCCAAACAAACAGAATGTGCCATGTAAAAAGGGTATTGCCACGTATAAAAAATAACGTGGATGCAACGCAGAGACATCCATTGTGGAATTGAGTAATGAGGGATCAAAATTAGGTCCATTCTCCGCGGACGGGCGGGAAGCTTAAAGGTTTAGTCTATGGCATCGAAAGAAAAAAAGAGTCATGGATGGATATGGGGATGTTTCAAAGCCTATGGCACTTAAAATTAAGAAGATTTCATGGATTTGTAGAAGCAGCTTTTCTAAACGTTGGTGATCGAATTTGAACCATTACAATTACCTGTACCAAGTACCCTTTATTTAAGCATTATATAAGTATATTGTCCTTATATCATATTAAAAAAAACCTACATATCTGATGACATGGTCTAGATTAAAAATAACCGTATGTCAATTGCTCAAGCCCCCAAAACACGTCCTGGACGGACGGCAAATCTCGGCCCCACATCTAAACACATTCCTTCCCGGGCCTTATGTAACGAAGACGATTGCGAAGAACAGCATGCCTTTGCCCAACCCAGGTTCGCCAGAGCTTTCCTTTCATTAGACCGGCCGACGTTAATCTGACGCAACTTAGCGTCGCAGCAGCGCAGAATGTCCAAAATCCCATACCTTTCGAGTTTCATCCACACACCCTCTACCATGTTGTCAAGACGACGAGGAACACCACAGAGGCGGTGGAATCTTGCCCTCCTCACTACAAACCTTGCAGTGAAGTAGTAATAAGCCAAATTACCACATACGCAGATAACCATGCAAATCCCAAGCACGAGCCACGCCATCAAGGGAATCTTGTGCGCAAGCACAGTATACACAGCAAAAATGAAACCGTACGCGGTGAAGGCAAAGGAGAAGGAAAGCAATACGTTGGCAAGGCACATAAAGAACATCTTATCTCTCGTTGTAAGAAACGTACTCATTTCCCACATCAGCACCACGATCAGAGACAGAAAGAAGGCCACGCAATCAAAAATCAGAAATAACTTGAGGGAGTCGTATCCAATCAGAACCGGCCAGCCTAACTTGTCATCAGTATTTTCCTTTCTATCCGTCTTGAAACCCCCAGGAACGGTAAACACCGCTGTAAATGACATTGTCGCTAACAACACTGCCACCACTAATTCTGTCTTGCGTCTGTTCTTGAATGTTTGGTCCACAATCTTTATAGCATTTATTTCTTTTTGTGGGCTTGCCTTTGGGGCACTGTAAAGGAAAGGCCTGCACTTCGGAGGGTGATTAGCCAACTTTGCTATTATCTTGTACGATTCGTAGTACTCTGTGTTTTCTCTTGCAATGTCCAGGGCCGTCAACCCTTCCTTGTTAAGGGCATCCCTGTTTACTCCACGTATTCGCAGCAACAAATCCACCATCTACAAAATGGACACTCAAATTAGGAAGAAACAAAGTGATATATACTTATGGTTTAAACAGTTACAGAGATGAAGAAGAATTCTTGAGGAATATATCTTCATTATTTGGGCGTTTCAGGTCAATTTCTTCATCTCACCCGGCTACAAGAAAGTAATTATAGTATTTTTTTAATTTAAATCCTTAAAAGAATACAGTTAACCATTATTAAGATTACAGTTAACCATTATTACGTTACGTTGAGAGGCATTCCTATAGCAACATTTTTAATGGCCAACTTCTAACAAATAATTCAATAACTGTAAAATTTTAATAAATTAAAAACATATATAAATATCCTTTTAACAATTATCTTAAATATATATATATAAGAAGCATCATCTCTTTCCAACTGCCCTTCCAGCGGTAACCCTCTCAGTTGAATTTTCTTGTCTTAAATCTTAGTTTCCAGCTGCAGTTGCATTTGTTGACCCATCCTTGGCAGCCTCACCACTCACCACCTTCATAAACTTATATTTTGGAAGTGATGCATCCAGAAATAATCATTCAGATTTTAGTAAATAGCCTCAAAACTCTACTTTTATATGTTTAAGAAACTACCCAGATGACCCTTGCGAGAGCTGATGACGCATAAGAGGAAGTAAGTAGAGGATAAGAATAAAATCGTTTTGCAGGCATAAGAGGGAGTAAGTAGAGAATAAGAAAACCAAAAGGCTGCACCTAAAAAGAATAGAAGATATGGATGAGAAAAAATAATAATACATTAAAAAGTTGCATGGAGACAAAAATGATACACAGAGAATGCACAAAGACTTGGAGGCACAGATTTAGATACAATGCACAAAAACGACGATTGTGGGGAAAGGTGTTTAGTGATCAGGTGCTTAAAGTGTTTAAATATTATTGGTGAGAATGATGTTTTGTAAGATTATTTTAGCGAAAATAAGTTTTTCAAATATTTAATACAAAAAATTGAAAAAAAAAGATAAGTATTGAATACTTTTTAAATATACACTTGTTTAAAAATTATAATTTAATATATGTAATCTAAAATATAAACAATTTAAATTTTTACATTAAAAAAATCAAAATTATTATAAAAAGTTACAACCTATAAAAATCTATTGAAATTTAAGAAGATTAAAATATATTTCTAAATATATCTACATTATCTATCATAATCCCTACACTCCCCAGAATTTAAAATTCGTTTGCACAACAAAAACTACTAAATAATTTGGTTTTTAGTTGTAAATGGATTGGTAACGTAAGCTGTTAGTGTCTTTTTAAACAGTTTTACTCATATATTCTAATGTATTCTCTCATTATTTTTATATGATATTAAATTCATTGCAAACAATATAAATTCTACCTCAGTACTATCAAAAACATTGCTGCTATCAATTAATATTCACATATACATTCAACTATACACTTTCTGTGGTGATCAAAATTTGGATTTACTCCCAACAATTTAAAAAAAATTGAAAAATTAAAATATTAATTTTACCTCAAAATCTTCCTGGAACACTTCTATTTTTTTTTTTTTTTCTAATGTTAATTTTTTTGGAATATCATCTCGTATTCCCAACAAAAAGTATTAATAGGCTGTCAACATGAAATCCCTAGACAAAGTCTAAATAATGCACCCCACGAAAGCTTTGGAGTGAATGGAGGTGGAAATGTTATCCTTGGAGCTCCCATGTTACTATTCACTTTCTTCTCTGTCCTAACATTCGTAGTAGGTATCGAGCCGGGTGTGAAGAGAATATATGAAACAATTGATTCTTCCCAGGTTAAAGTGAATTGTATTTTCCTGGAATCAATAACGTGAAGGATTTTAAACCCCCTATATTTCAGATCTCATAAATTCATTTACAGAGAAATAAAATGTGAAATCCCTAAAGGATCCAGAAGTGGGATCAGGAAGGGGCATAAAATTTGTGTCAGTTGACTCTATAAAATTACAATTGAACTGAAGTAATATTTGAAATCGCAAAGTTATGGGAAGCACTGAAGCATTCAGTGCTCTCATATTAATATTTAAAGTTAACAAATAATTGGAAATAAGATTTTTTTTTTTTGACCTGAAAATCGTAAATTAGCACTAAACTCACTGGAACAGGTATTCTGCAAGGCACTTCCATTAATATATTTCACTGTTACCTCTCAACAACATGAAGCTAGGTTAAGAAATGTGACCCAATACGCAAACGTAGAGTTAAAAAATCTAAGGCAGGTTAATTATATAAATAAACAATTCCAACCGCAAAAAGATTCAAGCATTAAACAAAACTTACATACAAACTTTTGTTCCTTGCTGCAATATGCAGAGGTGTGCTTCCGGTGTGATTCTCTGTTTTCGGATGAAGATCTTTTCCTTCAGCATGGAAATTGTAGGGTTCCTGCATCTCTTCATTTTCTGGAGGTTGCTCAACACGCTGATTGACCAATTCTGATAAGTCTACCATTTCGTTCAGATATTCAACAATAAATATTTGGCTAACTTGGGCAGCCAAGCGGAGCACGTTCATACCATCCATATTTGGTATTTCCACAGAGTCTGGCCTGCAGTTAATCAACTCTTCTACGCCTTCCAGAAATCCTAATTTCGTGGCCACACAAAGCGGAGTTTCTCCGTTCTCATTAAGACAATAACACAGTTCCGGATCGAAATTTAATAATTGCTTTATTATCTGTGCGTTTTTTCTCCCGACGGCTAAATGCAAGACCGTATGGCCATGTTTGTTCTGTTTTCTGATTAATGCTCGTGACTCTGGGCGGCCTAACAGATTCTGTATCAGATCTGCATATGAGGCATAAAAAACCCTGCTTAGTGGTATAAACTTTAATGACATAAGTACTCAAGTTAAAGCTTTAAAAGAAACTTTTTTTTATTCGACGTGAATGGCCAGCGGACTGAGATAGAGTGCATATAAGAACACAAAACAGATTTAAACTAAATATTTGCTATAAACATAGGGTAATGCAAATAGTGAGATATGAAAAAACATAAAAGAAAAACTTAAACTTCAAAGACAAATCACCTGACTTTCCATTAATTACTGCGACATGTAAACAGGTTTGTTCGTCCACTGTCTTTTGGCTTAGACTTGACGGATCTGCTTCATATAACGCATTCACTGTGTCTAAATGACCGTTTTCACAAGCTTTAAACAGGGCCGTTTCATGAAGCTTATTGAGAGCATTCACAGCAATTTCTGCTGGAGGTTTCATTAGAACGGACACTACTTCCGTGAAACCTCCTTGAGCAGCTAAGTGCAATGCAGTATTTCCTTGACCATTGGTATCCTTAACAAAATCAGGGTTGAGTTGGAGGATATTTTCGATGAGATGTAGATTTCCGACTTTAGCAGCCAAATGCAGAAGACTATTTCCCATTCCGTTAGGCGTAACTCTGTTCAGAGCTGCTTCAAGTTTGGAACTATCGAGGTTTTGTCCAGGGGATATTGCAGCCGTATACACGCAGGGAAATATCCCATTGGTGGGCTGTTCACACACACATATTTCCATGGCAATGTTCTGCTGCTACCTTCAAGCTCAGCCAATATACAGTCTTTAAAAGACGTGCTCAGCGAGATTTTTTTTCAAAAGCCTAGTCTTAAAGGCGAGGGGAGAAATAGAAATCGAAATGGGTACACTTCAAAAAGCTGAGGAAAATATGTTTATTCTAGCTGGAAACCAATCTTTATGGAAATAAACCCTATGTTAAAGTGTTGCGATGATACTGATCCGACGACTATGGTCCTTCCAACAGGTAGGGAAAGGCGTTCACCGTCCGATTAACTCATACATTTCCTTCCCCGTCAACGTACCATCGCTGACACCATGCTTTACTTAATGGAGGAGACTGGATAGTTATGGGATTTAGGTAATGCAGAAGACAGCACAAGATAAAACTTCCAGCCCTGAAGCGCGCCCTTGGGGAACCAACAATTTAAAAATGCAGTGGCCCAATATTATTTCACCAAGTACAGCTGTCACAGTTTTAAGTAATTTCATATCCGTAAGATTGTACCGGTTTGATATTCCATGTAAAATTAATTATATGGTAATATATATTATAAAAGTGCAGTTCACTTGAATCCACGATTGTTAATTCTATTATACTCCTAATTCATGTAGGGGTGAGAATTAAAAATGAGGGGTTTTTTCATACAACGTTTTAAGCAGTTGTGTTGGGAGGATTCGTTTCATTTAAAGTAACAAATATTAGTAATAAAGAAGTGGTGGGAAAGGGTAAGGGCATACAAAACATGCATATGATGAAATATCTCAAAATGTGTTGGTAAGTGATGGTAAGGGTTAATGATAGGGTGTTTCATGTGATATTTTACATTAAAGAGCATTTTATGGTGAGCTTGAAAGGTAGTGACATCTCTAATTCGTTGTTTCATATATTCAATGGTGGACAAGAACATCATTAAGGTTGATGCGATTGTCGTAACCCGCTCCATGTCTAATGTGCGGCTCAAATCAACGTGGCATATCGTAGATATTGGAATAAAACATTGAGGTCCCAAAGTCTATTTATGATCTTATTATATGTATTATAATATGTATGTGTATGTGTACATGTATATATGTGTGTATATATACATATACATAAACATATATATAATCAATAACATAAAATAATTATAATATTATTTTAAATTATTACACCATAGGCATTTATTGTTATAAAGCTAGACTATATTCATCTTGACATAAATTAGATGTCAAATTTTGTTGGGTTATTTTTGATAATTCCATATTGGTGCTGAAGTCTAGCCCAACGAGCTAGTGTGTTGGTCCTTTCTCGTAAGATTTAGGTCTTGCACGCTCACCCGAAGCACGTGACAAAGGACGGTTCCTTGTAGGTTTTATCGTACAGTTTGGATAACTTATTCATATTCTTCTCTTTATATCAATTAAATGAGGATTATATACAAGAATAAACATAGTACCTTGATCCTAGGAATTCTAGGTTCAATTAATATCATCATGCAAATTATCGTCATCTTCTATTAGCATTAAGTGCCTAGAAAAGAAAAGAATAAAAGGTATCTCTCACATAAAAGTCTAAACACTTAGTTCGTACCATCACTCATAGTAACACAAATTGATACAACCTATTGTCATATATTAAGCTTTAAGTAAAGGTCCATCATAATATCATTCCAGAATTCATGCATCCATCCATTTCCTTTTTGTAATGCCTTACAACAGGGGTATTTATACTTGTTTCACCCTGACCAAGTGTTTACAATCATTAATGTCCAAAAGAGTTGGCCAACAAACTCTCAATAAACTGAGATTCATGGCGCTTAACAGTCAATTCTTCCTAAAGATTTTGGCATCTACACCCCCTATATCTTCACTCTATGATTCACCTTCGCTACCATGTGTTCCTCTCCTTGCAGGCTGATGTAAAAATTCCTATCAATAAGGTCTAAATGACCTGTATGAACCATTCTTCCAACTACTCTCGCTTCCCATGCGCTCCCCTAGTCTTTCACTATTGTTCCAAGTCTTACATCCACAGGTTTCTCATGACTCATTCCCCTTTGACTGGGTCCTCTCACGCTGGTTCCTTTGTGTCATTATCCTCTTACGCCCCATAAGTCCTATACCACAGTGCTTCTATGCCTATCATATGCACACCATCGTCCTTTCATGACATGGTCCTTCCACACCGTGCCAGTTCTATACCAAAATGGGACAACACTTAGTCAAAATTTTAGGCCAACATCACCCCACACTACGCTCTTAGTCCATCCTGGATTTAGTTGCGCTAGCTTCCTCCAAAAACTCAGGCCTAGACTACTCAATCTCTTTCTTTAGATTATCCCAATGTGAGAATGCCTCGAGAACTTTCACAGTTATTTCTATATTCCCCATTATTTTTTTATCTCCACAGGTTTGTCGGGGGTCTCATCAGCCTTCTTGACCTGTTCGTCTAGGGATACAGTGGCATATTTTTGGATGTCTTTGAGTGTAGAGATCTCTTTATTAACCTATTCTCAGAGGGCTACAAAATACACGTTCAACTTTTGATGATGTTTGTTGATGTCATCCTCCATCGTCTCTACATCTCTTAATGCTTTTGTGCACCCAGCATGATATTTTATTAAGAGCATAGCATCAACCAGTTGTTGCCTCTGGGTTTCTTCAACTTGGAGCTGAGCCTTCAAGACTTTATTAGTGCACGCTAGCCACAAAAAAATGTTGTCTAAAATGGGGATAAATTCCTAAACTCTCTCTATAGTGCGTTTGCAGGTGTCGATGGCCATGGTGAACTATTTAACCAACTCTAATCCCTCATCTCATAGCACAGTTTACTCCTTACATCACTTGAGCAGTAGTTTCACCAGGGTCTCCAACATTCCTATGGCATCCCCATCAAGGGCTACATGATCTGTTAGTACTGGGTCATCTTTCAAAATTCCTTTACAGAGGTTTAAGATCCTTAATTTTACCTCTATGGCCTTTTTTAGCTATTATTTCAAGGTGGCCACTTCCTCAGCAAGCGCTTGTTTCTCTGTAACTTCTTTATTATATATGCTTACCACTTTGGCATGAATCCTCCATATTTTGACATGTAATCTCCATGCCCATCTTCAAAAAGGTGATGCTTGCAAGAAGAGGGGAGAGCTTATTTGGATCTACCCACAATGGTTTCAACAATGTTGAAGCATCTAGGCCCAAAGAAAGGCTATCCTATGGGAGTTCAAACTCGCACTCCTCATTATACATATCAAGGAGGAAAGATACTTGTTTCCTTGTTTCCATAATTACCTCCTTGGAAATAAAGTGCAACCAAAGATAGAGCATCTTATCTTAGATGCTGAATTGGTAATGTTCACACATATTGCTCATCGTACCACCATTCTGCTCTTCTAAGGTCTCAACCAGTCCCTTCCCCTTATTAAGGTTGTGCTCAAGCTTGGCCTCCTCATGGCCACCAATGACCATATATATTTCTTCTTCACTATCCCCCTTGTCATATTGGGTTCCAACATCAAGTAATGAATCATCAGAGTTGACTTTCTCCTCCCATGTTGGGGAGGGAGTTTTCTCAAAATCAGACCTTGAGCTATGAACCTGCACCTCAAGAACTTCTTATTGGGTTGCTTTCCTTGTGGGCTACTATTGGGCAGCCATTTCGTTAGAAACACTTAGGGGAGATGGTGGTGGAGGCAAAGAAGGTGGGGGTGGTGACAATGGAGGCAGAGGTGGAGAGGGTGGTGGAGAAAGAGGATGGGTAGGCTGGGGAGATGAAGAGTGCAGAATTAAAGAGTGCAAAGGTGTAGAACATGGAGGAGATGGGAAAGTGTGGGGAGATGAAGATGAATGTGGAGATGGTAAAGGGTGAGGTGGATGTGGCATAAAGGGACATGATTGCATGAGTTTAGAGGCATGTACCTCTATAATCTTTTATCGTTTCTAGGTTGCCTAGTGCCCACTTATGTTGGTGCCCACATCTGGCCGCTTCTTCTTCTTCAGAGGTGGCACTGAAGGAAGTTTCTCCCTAGGATCTCCATCTTATGGGTTCTTTCAAGGGCACAACATGTAAAATAGTTTATGGATTTACTTCCTGACTAATGTTTGCTTGACCTATATGTCGATCAAGTCTGTCTCCATCTTCTCCACATAGGCATTCTTGCCTAGATAAACATATAACTTACACAGGGTGTGAATCTTTGAGTCTATCTTTTTAGCTTGCAAGATGATAGGCTACATGTCATATATCTAATTGATGGAGTCTATGAAGTACCATGTCAAAAAGGTGTAACGTAACTTAAGTCATGTTGAGAGTTCTCTAGATGGGTTCATATAGATAGGCATGAGGGAGAAGTGTTATTTTATATAAAATGTTGTTTGTTCCATAGCCAAAGGGGGTGAGTCCTTAGGAATGCACCACTCATCCCTGAATTTTACCTTCATCCCATTAAACCAAAACCTTATCTTGATCTTGTACGAGGGAGTGATGTGATTATCCAATGTGAACGCCTTATACCATTAAATGGGGGACTTCTGCATGGGGGGTACACCCACTTTAGTGATCCAAAACTATAGTTCAACACCCTAATTTCATTAAAAACCATTAAAAGGAGGATCACCTCAATGAAAACCTATACTTCAACTCCTGATGGGCCCTCTCTGCATCTTCAACAATCTTCTCAGTGAAGTACATAGCTTAGTTGTACTTCATCCCTTGTGAGACTTGATGAGCAATGTAGAGGTGTGTCATGTCAACCTCTTTCCAATGATCGCTCCCTCTAATTTTGGTCATTACGATCTGCACCACAATTTGGAGGGTAGGATCTTGCAAGTTCTTGATATGTATAACATGGCCCTACTTTTGATACATCAGCATTGTGGTGGTCTTTTGTATCTCCTTGGTGTCTACCAAGTCATTAGTTATGCTCAATATTGAACATTATAGTCATGTGACCCTATTGATTCTTTTAGGAGTGATCTTCATGCTACACCCAATGAAGTAGATATAGCCCTCATGGACATGCTAAAGGAGGAATTGAACTGCATTTGTGGGCATACCAAGATAGGGCAAGTTAAATAGTTAGAATAATCCTATAGCATACAACTGCTTGAAGATAATGAGATCATACACCACTTGGTTCTTGATGTTAGAGGTTTTAACCTGATAGTAATTATGGAGCTCAACTTTGTTCCCAAGTTGGTGGTGATTGTAATCAAAGATGGTGCAAGTAGAGACCTTGGAGACATAGTTCTTTGTGTGCAACACTGCTTCAGGGTATTGCATTTCCTTAATTAATAGAGATGGTTGTGGGGATGCTTGAGCTTTCTATGTTGAAGACAAATGTGCCTACTTTGATTTTTGCATCATATTTTCCTTTCCTTCTTTCGTGCTCCTCTTCTCCTCCCATGTTTTGTACTTGTTAATTTGGGCACTATTTTTGTTCTTCTGGGGTTTCTTCCCTAATTGGAACCTAGTCTCCTATGCTCACCTCTTCTTCTGGTATTGTCGACAAGGTTTCAAGTCTCTTGGCCTTTTTCTTAGGTCGTATTACCCTTAGAGGAGCCTGAAGGTTAATGTGCGATTGTCCATCATTTCAAAGGAATACGTGGTTATAAATTATATCTTCAACTTTTTGAGCTTAAACACCCTTTAATGGTGGACCTACAATTTGTAACTTTCAAAACTAAAGCTTTTCCCAATGAACTAGACTTAGAATCTCTCTTCTCAACTTGGTAATGACTTGCGTGGTTTGTTAAGGATATGAAAACTCTTTACTTTGCTCAAAATTTGATTGATTCAACTCTGTTAGTCGTTTGGTCTTTGACTCTGGTAGTTGTTTGATCTTCATCTTTGTTAATTCAAAAATAAATGCAAAATAAAGTATGAAACGGGCTTAACTGGCCTATTTATAGGTTCTAATAGGGGTTTACCTCATTAATGTCTTTGCATCACCCATCACTTTATGGCTTTTAATGTTGATCTTTAATGGTCACCGCATTTGGATACTTCCCTTTTTATAATTAATGCATTAATGATATTATCCCATCACGCCATTGGCACATTTTTTCATAACTATTCTTTCCACATTAATATCATGTCCCATCTCGTAGTGTATGATAGTTGTGTCCTATAGTTTTCTTGAGGTGAGAGACAGTTATCTCTTTACATTTATACCTTATGGTAAGAACCTTACCCCTTCGTACCTTAAATAACTCTCCTGCCTTTAGTACTTTGCACTCCCATGTAACACATGTGCCTAAGTAACTTGAACACTTTTCATATTTTCCTTTTTAAACATGATTTTTTACCCCACACTTAAATTGGTCATGGTCCTCCATGAAAAGAATAAGAACTTTGAAAACAAAATTACCAAAAAAGAAAATTTGTGCACAACAAAGGTGGCATTTTTATTGAAAGAAGTAAATCCTAACTAATGGCATAAGCCTTATTAAATACAAAAACTTCAACTATTATGAAGTGAAATACAGCCGAAGTCAGTTTCCATTATAGTGCCCAGGAAGGAACTGACCATCCATCCTTTATAACTGACATGTTGTGGTAGGTCTAATATTATGTATTATAAAAGGACCATCCCAGTGTATGCAAAACTTTCCTAAGTAGCATGCAAACTTAGATTCATATAACAAGGCCTTAATTCCTGGATAAAATGTTTTGTTCTTTATATGGTGATCATGCCATGACTTTTTCTTGCATTTTTATACATCCTATCTCCAATGAGCAAGGAAACAAGCTTCATCCAATTATATTAAAGTGTCTAAGCATGATTTCAAGGATGACTCTTCATCCAATTATCCTACATGCACTATACATAGAAATGGTACCAAAAAATCCACCATTAGGACTTCTTCTTTGCCATACACCAAGTTGAATGACGTGCTTTTGTTTAAGCACTTGTAGGTTGTTCGGCAAACCCATAGTACAGTAGACACCCTATCATCCCAATTTGTTTGGCCAATGTTACAGATATTTTTCAAAGGAGTACCTATGATTTTTTTGAAAGCTTCAACATTTCCATTGGCTTGGGGATGATATGGGATTATTTTGTGTCGTGCGATTATGAACTCAGCCAACAACATGCAAATTGTTTCATTCAAAAATTGGGTTTTGTGATCATTGGTGAAACTTAGGGGGCCATCCAAACCAAGTGATGGCATTCTCCTAGATGAACCTCATAGTAGTAAAAATAGTACAATCCTTTATCAACATGAATTTAGCCCAATGTGTAATATAGTCAGTTGCTATAATGATGTATCAAGAACCTGCCCATCATCCTGCTAGAGTGATGGGACCAACAAAAGTGATAGCCCATTTTTTAAAGGGTTCTTATAAGGTATGGATCATAAATGCATAGCATCTTTCTTATTAGTTTTAGCTACACATTGACATATGTCACATTGCTTAACATATGCTTTAGCATCTTGGAAGAGATTTGGCCACTATAATCCAACTAGCAAAACCTTCCATGCAGTAATCTCTCCAGCATAGTGTCCACCAATAACACCTTCATGAACTTCATGAAGTACCTTGAAGAATTCATGTTGCATTACATAATGTCAAATAACTTTGTCATAACCCATTTTTTAAAGATTACCTGCTATAAGCTAAAAAGGTGTGGCACATACCGCGAGTTACTTTTTGGCTTGTGAGGTGAGACAATCAGGTGCTAAACTAGTGGTCAAGAACATCGCAATGTCTTCCAACTCTTCAGGTACCCATGTAATGCAAAAAATTCACAAATTAGGAATATCATACTCTATGGTACATGATGGTTTTCCTCTCTTAATTTGTGATGGCTGATTACATCCATAATTGACTTTCCTACGTTTCACCATCACTGAAAACTAGAATTATTGAAATAAAATAATCCAACGATAGATCTTTCCATGTAGTATGGGTTTATTGACAAAATAATTCAAATCCTTATGATCTATAAAGAAAATAAAAGGAGTTTCTAATAGGTAATATCTAAATTTTTGCAAAGCGTAGACCATTGATAATGCCTCACACTCCGTAGTGGCATAGTTTATTTCATCTAGTGTGGGTTTCCTATTGGTAAATTAGATTGGGTGATATAGGTGAGCTTCACCTAGTTGTACAAGGATTGCACCAACAACCATGCTAGATGCATCAACATGGACATGAAATGGCCTTGTCCAATTGAATAATTGAAGAATAGGAGTAGTGACCAGCTTTTCCTTGAGTGTTTAAGATCTTCCTTACAAGATCAAGTCCATATGAAATGATCATTCTACTTTAGAAGTTCTTATAGGGGTATGAAAATCTTTACCTAACTATGAATGAGCTTTATATAATAACCCATGAGGCCCAAAAAGTCATAGATCTCATACTAAGTCTTGGGTTTTGGAAGGTGAAGAATAACATATACCTTCGTTGGGTCTACCAAGAGTCCTTCCTTACAAATAACATACCCTAGGATCACACCAAAAGGTGTCGTAAATAGGCACTTCTTTAATTTTAATGAGATTTGTAAAACTTGACAGTGCTTAAGCATAAGCCTGAGGTTAGTGTAATCATCCTTGACCAAACCATGTACTGTCCAATCATCCAAATATACTTGGAGGAACTTATGGATGATGTCCTTAAAGGCTACAACTATTATTCATGAAAACACTATGAGGGTATTTTTCAACCTGAAGGGCATAATAGTATAGACAAATGATCCCCATTCAGTGGTGAAAATTGTCTTGGGCTAGTCTTCTTCAGCGATTTGGACCTAATGGTACCCCAAAAAGCTATTTGTGAAGGAGTACACTTCACAACCAGCAACACCTTCAAGGATTTCCTTCGTGAATAGCATTGGAAAGGGATCTGTTACACAATATGCATTGAGTACTCGGTAGTCCACATAGATATGGATGCATCCATCCTTTTTTATACTAATCACCATGGGACTGACCCACTTGGATTCATCAATGGGAGTGATTACTCCAACATGTAGCATACCATCAATATCCTCTTTAATGCATGCCTAGAGTTTAGAATTCATCTTATATGGGCATTTTTTCCATTGGTCAAGCACCATCAAATAGTTTGATGTGCATTTTCCCCAATGACGGGTGGAGTCCCTTCATTTCACCATAGTTCCTTAGGAAAACATCCTAATATTATTTTAGCAATTCAAAGATTTTTGAAATCTCTATGTCAGTCCAATAGTTTCTTAATGTATCTAGCTTTGGTTCTTGTTCCAAGCTGATGTTACACTGAATAGTCTGAATAGGTCCATGGTAGGGGTTATCCGTATCGACACCTATGTCCTGAATAGTTCTTGTGCCAATGCCTATAGGAATATCTAAATGGTTGGATAATGGGTCGAGTGGAGTGGATCCTTCACCTTCTTTCACTTGTAACATGAGCTTTTTTTTCCCAGATGAATTTCTTCACATCAGATTAGATCGAGGACTGACACAAGTGAATGTTCTTGGGGGGTATCGATGGTTCATGGAATAAGTGTAGGGGCTCCTTAGGGTCCTGATAGATGATCCTTAGATGTTCTTTCATGAGACATGGGTCACCTACTACCACTTCCTGTATCGCTTAGAGGTTGAGGCACAAATTCATTTTTGGTGAAGAATAGAACAACGTTGAGTTCATGTTCTATTTTAGTAGATGCCAATACTTGATACACATATGTTTCTCTTCATGAACGTACCATGTTCATGCTCAGTCACATAAAGTTCCATAAAATTCATGCACCCATAAATATTCTGATAAGTAGGACTCATTGTTTCACCATATTGTTTCACAAGCTTTGATGTAGGACTTAGGGGCTTGTATTCCCTTATAGTTGACTACTCCTTTTACTTTGTATTCATGATGGAAATGGTGGTGTAAGGCTAAACATACTTGATCTCACTAGAGGAGTCATTCACAATGGGTTGACCACCATCGTGTGACCATGCCATCAAAGATATGAACCAAAGATTGAAGATGATATTCATTAGTATGGTAAAACTCTTCAAGGTGCTAAATGAAATTTTGGATTTCCATCTGCCTATGGAACCTTAGACACTCATCAAGTATTGTAAGTAGTGTTTCTATGATAGGTTATGTCATGGCTTGGCTAGTGATAAGGTGAATGAACTTGTGTCATTTATTAAATTAGCATGACGCATTTTATTGGTTGTTGATGGTTCTACATATTTTGTCAGTGAGGTCGTAGTCATCATGAGCCAAATAATTACATGCATTGCTTGTAGAATCAAAGATGGACTAAGTATCTGACCACTAAAGAATGCCATCTAGAGTGGGATGTTTTTGCTCACCATTTTTTATAGTAATGTTATAGATATGGTTTATATCTTCATCAACATGGATAAGCTCTATGTAAGGGGGCACTTGTGCTTGATCTAGTGGTATTACAACACATTAATAAGTGTTTTCAAAATTAATGTAGCACATTTTAAACATCAAGTATGCATTATTCTCATAGAACTAAGGTATTCCCATTAGATCTAGGTAATCATCAGCTTCAACTAGCTCTAAAACCTCAAAATTTGCTTTAAATGATACCCCAAGTATGTCAATCATTGAATTCTTGAGGACCCAATAGGTAGTGCACAAGTCTTATTTTCCCTAAATAAGACATGAGGTGAAGATTGTAATGCTTGATTAGACATCTTGTGCCAAGCATCCTTGGTGAGGACATTAAATTTTATGCCTGTATCTATTAGTATGTCCCAGATTACCCATCCATCGATGGTAACATTAACCAATATTTCTTTATCTTCCAGGAGAGTAGAGGAACTAGAAGTGTCTTGTCATCGAGCATGATTTAAATGGTCATATTCCCTTTACCTAGTGACATGAGGGTGAAATTCATTTGGTATTCAAGCTTGAATCTTAAGCCAAACATTGAGTTGTGGGATAATATCCTAATCCCACATATGTTTGCATAGTTCTTGAAAGTCGTCTCGTGCCACATGTCAAAGTTTAGCTTCCCTTTACATAGTAGCACATTGCATTACATATTTATATTTTAGGAACTGAGTCTCTCCCTAAAGTTCTTGTACGAGTTCCATCATATCTTGGAGGACATCCTTTTGTTATTGAATATTTGAGTAATTCCTAGCTCATGGTTCTTCTTATTGCACTTTCTTGATAGGATTAGTTGGCAATTGTGTATGTCCCCCACTGTGAGTGGTAATGTTTACCTGTTGAAATATAGGTATTGTTGGGTGTGTGCAATACTATGGTTTATCAATTCAAATCATACTAGTGCCTTTTTTATTTCTCTCTTTGGTGATAGTTGTATATAAGTTAGGACATTGTTCTAGTCGGTGGTCCTTTTTATAAAAAGTGCACATCAGGAAATCTTGTCAGTCCCTTTGATAGTGGTCTGGAAACCCATATTTAAAATAGGTCCTAGGTGGTAAATGAACACCTTCTCATCCTCACCCTCTTCCTCATCTATGGCATCCAACCTTGTCTTGAGTATTTGCTACTGAGGTTTGGCGTGTACCATGTTCTTAATTTTCATGGATGTCACTAATAAAATGATAGTCGTTAGTGTCATGAGTATAGGCATCACATATCTTGCAACAGTCAAACACTTTAGTGTGTGTATCTCATTAAAAAAGAGGAAAATATTGGACATCATGTTCCTCATGATAGATTTCACATGTTTATTAAGTACCACACGGATGTTCTTGCATAAACAATTACTCCATATATGCCCTTCATATTCATAGTCTATACACCAAACACCCCTACATGTTTCATATGCATTATTGGTCATCAACTTCTCAAGTTATGACACCATTGAGGCTATCTAGGCCTCCGTAAAGGGACTGCTCGTAGTATCAATGCTTCTAACTACCTCAATGCAGAGATCAACTTTCAAATCCTTGTGCGGACTAATGAAAGTCCTCAATGATAAGGTTTGATGGAAAGGCAATAACAATCTTCCCAAAAACCATTGTGCATGTTGAGAAGCATTAATTTTAAATGATAATTTAGACAATAAATTTGTAAACCTTGCATCATACTCATGTACACTTTCAATGAGTCTTTGTTTTATGTCCTTCAGCATTGCTATGTTTTATTACTCAAATTTAGGAATGTCTTACTCCTGAAGGAAGTCTATCTTTAGTTGGTCATAATCAACCATCGCTAGTTTAGGATCGAACTTGTGATACCATTTGTGTGCATATTCCAAAATCATAGTTACAAACTATGTAGCCTTACATTTAGAGTATGTAATTCCTTTTGCCCTCTAGATCAAGATGTATTTGTGGATGTGCTCAGCTGCATTTTCCATACCTTAATACTTTGGTAAGTACAGTGTCATATTATAATATACTATAG
>JARHVA010001304.1:2972500-3017500 GCA_037957365.1 Torreya grandis
ATTTGATTGGATGTTTTCTTTTGTCAAGTGTGGATGAGGATGTCATGAGAGTTACATTGGTTGTGTTAGGGCTCCATGTCTCATGGGGATCGGGGTCAATGGTCATTCGTTTTAAGTGACATATGACTTCTAACTTACAATTTTTTTCTTTACAAAACCCCACTTTACCAAAATAAAAATTACATCCCTTTCGAGGTAATATGCACTTTTTGGGCAACTGATTGTTAATTATAATGTGTCTCATAAAATGCTAAAAACAATAATTTATTATTATATTAAATATTATATAAAAAATATAGTATTTAATATAATATTTTATAATGTATTACATATTATACTATTATAATACATTATATACATATATAATATATTATTATAATATATAATATTTATATAATTTTTTTAATATAATAATGGTATAACATAATATTATATACTAAATTTAATAGAGATATAGTATTTTATTATTCATATTATATAAACGGTAAATTATAATGGACTCCAACATGAAATACACGTAATATTGGCTTAATTTATCTAATAATAGAAGTCAATGTGTTAATATTACCAGCTTGCAAGCTATGGACCCCTTTCCAATTGGTGTTTGGTTTTATATATGTGCCCCTTGGTTTACGATATCATTGAAAATGACTTCCCATTGCCCCTTACCATCTCACTTATCTTACCTTGAAATTTAATATATAGTAGGCAAGGGCGAGAATGGGGTCTGAAATGTTTATATATGTGTTACTCTCAATATTTCTGCCACCACTTGGATTTTTTATTAGATATGGTTGTGGGGTATGTACAATAATATGTTTACTATTTTGCCTATATTCGTAGGAGAAATATTTGCAACAACCTTTATGCCCACCTTCAACTTCTGCCTCAATAACAACTTATCAATGGTGTAATCAAAAGATTATCAGATTCTTTGATTATCATCCCTTTAAAATATTTTGTAGATGTATTTTTAGTCTATGCAACATACATATGGAATGGTGGTATATTCACACAATAAGTTTTTCTCCATTTTGTTTTATGTTGGGAAGAAAATCATTTAAATGGTTAATTACACTAAAGATGATTTTATTGGAAAGATGGAACCAAATATTCATCTCTAAATATTTAGATGTCATGATTGCCAGTGATGAAAATGAATAATTTATGCATGGTCACACAATAAGTTTTTCTCCATTTTGCTTTATGTTGGGAAGAAAATCATTTAAATGGTTAATTACACTGAAGATGTTTTTATTGGAAAGATGGAACCAGATATTCATCTTTGAATTTTTAGATGCCATGATTTTCAGTGATGAAAATGAATAATTTATGCATGGTCATAAAATAAACAATTTTGTGTGGGGACTAATTGATGTAACTTTCCTTAACAGACAGAAATAGGAATTCCCAGTAAGTTGGGGAAATTAGTTTATGTCAAAAACCTAAAAACATATACAAATGAAGGTGGGAGATTCTAGTGCTTAAAAAATCATTTTAGAAATAATGGAGGTAAATATGTAACATATGCATCCATATCGACATTGATGATATACACAATCATAATGATAAATAACATGTTTGAGTATCTAACATTTCTCATAGGCATTGTATTCACACCTTTAGTCTAGGTAAATAAAATGAAGTGTTCCCCTCTTCATTATATGAATGTGTGTTTATTAAATTGTTCATCTCTATGTTTGCTTCCCTATTGATTACCATTGAATATAGTTTTTAATTCTTATAAGTATCAATCTTCTGATAACTTAAATTTGTGTTGGTTTATTTTGTATAACATAACACAATGTGTACACTTCATAAGCTCAAAGCTTATTTCTAAGTGAAAGGTTATCCCCTATTCACAAGATCTTAGGACCCATGGTACAAATCATTTGTATCAGAGCATATATCTTTTATATGATTGTGAACATGTAAGCACAACAAGAGAAGGAAGGATTACTAGTCGAATCCATTTCAACCTACCTAGAAGAACACTATAGCAAAATTAATATGGGTGACACCTAGAAGAAACCTAAGGCAACCCCATATGTCCAAAATCTCATTACAAATTCCCTAAAATCATAACACACTAAAATATTTAGCTAATTCTATGATTTGATGATGGATTTCAACCTAACACATTCAAATTCTTTATGTCGTAGCATGCCCAATAGTAGTTTCATCAACATTATCGAGTATGAATTTGTATTCGGTTGTCACATTTGTTTATATGGGGTTCAATATGACCTATGTGAGTTATAAATGTAAGTAATCAAGTAATTTATTACATGAAAATAAAATAGGGCTTATCGAGTCCAAATCTACATTAAGTTGTATTTGTGTTTATTAGGCTTGATATACCCCTTTTGATTTCCACATGCAAAAAATTGAGTGATTGGTTACATAGGGCACTCAAATAAGGAATATCAAGTGTGAATTTAAATTAGGTTATAAAAATTGTGTTTAAGGCCTTGATATGCCTTATTTGAGTGTTTTGTGCAACTAGTCAAGTGATTGGTTTCACAAGGCACTCAAATAGGGCATATCAAGTTTGAATTTACAATATTATGTTAAATTTGTGTTTGGGGGATGATATTCCATATTTAAGTGCTATGTGCAACTAATCAAGTGATTGGTTAGACATGGCAATCAAATATGGCATGTATTGAGCCTAAATTTAGATTACATAATCTTGTTTGATTATAGTGGACTTTATATTCCATCTTTCAATGTACCATGTACAAAATTGAGTGATTGGTTACATGGGTCACTCAAATAGGTCATATTGAGTCCAATTTTACATTTAGTCATGACATTTTTGTTTAGGGATGTCGTTAAACCCTTTTTAAGTTCCTTGTATAACCAATCAATCAATTGGTTTCACAACACACTCAAATAAGTCATATCAACTCTAAATTTTGATTGGGTTTTCATTATTGTGTTTAGGGAGCTTGATATGCCTTATTTTATATCCCAATATAATGAATCATGTAATTGGTTATTAGGGCACTTAAATAGGGCATATCAAGTTTGAATTTATAGTAGGTTGTCAAATTTGTATTTAAGGGGATCAATATGCCCTATTTGAGTTCTTGTGCAATGAATCAAATGATTAGCTACATAGGGAATTCAAATAAGACATATCAAGTCTAAATTTGCATTAGGTTATCACATTTGTGTTTATGGAGATTGATATTCCCTATTTGATTTCCTCAAACAAAAATTAGAGCGATTAGTTGCACATGAAACTCAAATACAACATATCAAGTCTAAATTTACAAATTAGTTTGTCAAATTTATGTTTAGGAGAATTGATATGCCCTATTTGAGTGCCATGTGCAAAAAATCAAGAGAATGGTTTTAAGTGGCACTCAAAAAGGGAATATCAATCTAAATTTACAATAGGTTGCCATAGTTAGTGTTTAAGGAGATCGATGGACCCTATTTAATAGCCTTGTTCAATGAATCAAGTTATTAATTACACAGGACACTCTAGAGTGTGTTTTAATAGAGTCTTCGAAGACTTTTATTGACATGTTGACCTCTAAAGAGCATATTGAGTCCAATTTTACATTAATTTGTCACATTTGTGTTTACGGGGGGTGGGGGGGTTCGATAAAACCTATCTAAGTGCCCTGTGTAGACAATCAAGTAATTGGTTGCACGAGGCACTTTAATTAGTAATATAAAGTCTAAATTTTCATTAGGTTATCACTAATGTGTTTAGGGGCTTGATATGCCCTATTTTGGATCTCAATATAATGAATCGATTGATTATATTCTAGCTATATTAAATAGGGCACATTAAGTTTGAATTTATAGGATCTTGTCAAAAAATTTAAGGGGATTGATATGCATTATTTGAGCACTCATGCAATGAATCAAGTGATTGGTTACATGGGGCATACAATAAGGAAATATCAAGTTTGAAGTTAAAAAAGGTTGTTCTATTATAATTTATGGGGATCGATATTCCATATTTGAGTGTTTCATGTGAAAAATAGAGTGTTTCATTACATGAAGAAATCAAATAGAGCATAACAAGTCTAAATTAAAAAAATAGTTTGTTAAATTTGTGTTTAAAAGGCTCAATATGCCATATTTGAGTGCCCCATACAATAAATTAAGTGATTGGTTTTATTGGGTGCTAAAATATGGCATATCAAGTCCAAATTTACATCAAATTACCACATTTTGTGTTTATGGGGCTTGATATGCCCTATTTAATAGCCCCATTCAATGAATCAAGTGATTAGTTCCACAAGACACGAGATTATGTTACAATAGAGTCTTAAATTTATTTGTTGACATGTTGAAGATAATTATTATCCTCTCTGACCCATTGAATATGAAAAAATTAAGTTACATTTAGCGTTCCATTGCAAGGAATCATTAGTATAAAAATATGTTAATGAGTTCCATGACTACACTACATGTTTATGTTAGAACTTGAATAAAAAACATAAGGTGATGAAGTATAGTAATTTTATTTAACCTTATATCTCTACTAAGTACATAAGTAGGCATAAAAAATATCATTACAAATAACTTGGAATCACAATGCACCAAACACTTCAACCAATTCCACAAGTTATGATGCATCTCAAACTGCCTTTTTCAAACTCTCTCTCATAGCGTTCTCAATAGCAGTTTTAGTAGCTGACCCCCTTCAAATTACAAATCAATACTAACATTCCCATGTTTAAAGTAAAAATCAACTTTGCATCATTGGATGCTTATATTTGTCATATTGAGGCATACTTTTCATTCAATCAATTCACCAATGTTGATAAGATCAACTTTATTATGTTGAATATTTCCATTTAAATGGTTCACTAGCAGGATAATTTCAATGTGTAATGTCATAAGACCATATTCAAGTCAAGTCTTGGAATAATTTTATGTATGGGCTATAGGAGGATTATTATCCTCTTAACCACTTTAAAAATAAATAAATCAAGTTCCACTAATTGCGCTAGTGCAAGGAGCAGTTAGAGGAATACTACATCAATGAGTTTCATGAATAAACCCCACATCTATGTGAGAAATTGACTGAACAACATAAGGTGTTGAAATATATTATGAAATTTTACCTTATATCCTTGTGAATATATATTTTTTGATTCTTAACACTCTAGGGAAATTTTATCAAAACATCTTGAAGATTGAAGGAGAGGAAATGTTGAATCAAATGTGCAAGGGCCATCCATTGCATAACTCCTATCCCCTTTGTGTGAAAAATTAGAATCTTTTTAAAAAATGAGATCAGGCTAAGAATGTTTCACAAAACGCAATGTCTCATTCACCTTTTACTTTATATAAAGGCAATAATTCAAGTTAAAAGTGGTACCATCAACATTTCTCGCACACCCATGAAAAATTAAAATGTTTTGCACAAAAACAACTGCTTGTGTATTATACATCCAGTCTCACACAAATGGATGACACTTATCTATATGTCAATTGTTTAAGCACTATAACCACTACAATAGACACCTCTAATGAGTGATAACACCTATTCCAAATCAAGTTGTCAGGATCTAGGAAGCACAATTGACTACCATGTACAAGCCACTAAACATGCGAAATTTAACCAGAATGCACAAGTAACTAGAATTCGAAAATAACACAGAATATGAGAGACAATACCCAATTGTATTAATAATCTTCCAAAAAATAATTACAATGAAGATATGCCACACTCTTCCACACCTTACAGGCTTCCCACACCAAGTGTACAGTAATTCACCTTCAAGAGTTCACTCTCTCAATTACAGTCCCAACACACAACTCAAATACAGAGTTGGTGTTCACCTCCAACTAGTCAGTATCACTACTGCTAGTACCACTAGTCAGTATCACTACTGCCAGTATACAAGTACTCCATGTACTCCATGACTGAGTACACACCGTACTCCAAGTAGATCTCCCATGAGCTTGCTACACTGGTTGTGTTGCTAATCTCCTTGATCTTGCTGCCACCTGCAAACCTAGATCTCACACACATAAATACCTGAAACTCAAATGATCTTACTTACCATGTAGATCTCCCATGAACTTGCAACAACCTGCAATTCAAATGATCTTACAATTGGAAGGATCTACCTTGCCTTCCTCTATTGCACACCTGTGGAACTAGGAGGAGCTACCCTTGCTCTCTTCACACTGAAGGAGCTAACCAAGCTCAAATCTAACTAGCCCACTTTACAATATAGCCCATGAGTTTATTATATAGATCCCATGCAAATAATAATTATACATCCAATTACAATAATTAGATCCACAGCTCAAGACTAAAATTAGTCTTTACATGCAAACAACCTGTTTAACTAACTGTTCGTCAACAATCAATTCTGGAATGCACAGGTGACTGACGTCGGTTCCTGTCTATCTGGAGGTGACCGATGTCGGCTGAATCTTGACCGACGTCGGCTACTCTATGCTCTGAATATGATCAACGTCGGTTGCACTGCCGACATCGGTTGTTTTGCACCTTAGCAACCTCCTCCATGTCTGCATACAGTGAAGCTTTTAGCTCCACAACCTAACAATCTCCAACTTAGAGATAAACAATTGCACCTGTACACCGTCTAATCTATTTTCTGGCTTGTATCCCTCTTCAAGATCAATCTTGAAGACCAACCACCACACACCTGTGGTGCACCTCCTGGCATCCAAATAACCTGTCGCATCCGCATCTACAAACACATGTAGAAAAGAACTTGACCCTACATAGCATGTGCACCTGCTACTGGTCCCTCTCAAATACCTGAGAATCCACTGAACTACCCTCTAGTGCTTCTTTCCTGAATTGGCTTCAAACTTGCTGACAGCTCCCACTGCGTGGGCAACCTCAGGTCCAATACGCATGTACTTAACCTCATCATGTGAATCAGGACACTGTTCATAAAACTATCCAACCATCGGCGTGCTAATCGGTTTCACACAATCATCTGAAGACAAAATCAACCTGTGACCTACCATGTCTCTAGAACACACTTATGCCAAAGAATTTTGCTCCTTCAAATTCTTCATGACACACCACTGAACTAACTTTACCTTTAGCTCAGAAAAAACCCCTGTATGTGTAACCCTGCATACAAGCAAACACATAACATAAAGTAACAAGATGATGTTGCAATCATCACCCAACCTGGTAAAGAAACCACAATGGTTACAATGACATTGACTAAAGCCATGCTTTGTCATCCACCTGTCAAACCTGTACCACTGTCCTGGAGCTACCTCAAGACCATATGACCTAGCCTTCCATCTCACATATCCATTCTCTCTATTCTTTAACCAAGGAATCCATTCGTCTTTTAGTGCTTTCATACCGGCTGGCAACCCTACCAAATCTCCTATTTGGTTCTGCATCCTAGGAATCAAATTCCTCATCCATGCCATGCTCCCACTGTTTCCTGGATCCTTCCTGCTCTGCAGTGAGCAACGAGTATAAAGAAGAGGAATAACAAATTTGAGGCTTACTTACCCTTTCAATCCTCCATATGGGCATTTGAGACTCCTTGACAGCTTGTTGTCCACCCAAAATCCATCTCAGTGATCGACCTCGGTCACCACACAGTCTACATCTGACCGACGTTGGTTCCATGCGACTGTCCTGACTGTCGACGCCGGTTTCCTAACTGACATCAGTGTCTACCTATCACTGACGTCAGTTCCTTGACCAACGTCAGTCTTACCCTGCCCAACACCACCAGCTCTGGTCTGCACATGATCGACATTAGCACCTATCTGTTTGATGTCGGTTCCCCTGACTGACGCCAATAGCTGTGTTCGCCTGTGAGTGATGACTTTTTACCCACGAGCTCTCTTTGGATCAAAACCCTGTCCAAACTGCTCTACTCAGAGTTATTCAGTCCCATCCGCTGATCTATGTCCATCATCTCCTCCATAAACACCAAGGCTTTCCAGTTCTTAAGTTTATCAAAGACATCTTTCTTTAAGAACATGCGTCTCCTTCTTGCTCTTGTGACCAAGCCTACAAAGCCACGTCTTCGCAACAGAAGAAGAATCAATAATATAAGTAGATAGATAAAGGATACCTACTTTCTTTCCACCTGCTAATTCAAGTGCATCCGCTATGATAGTTTTTGTGCATCTCTCATCACCCAACTTTCTTGAAGAAATTACCCACATCTTCAAGATTGGGACCTGCATGACCTCCTTCAACACCCATGTGTTGGTCGTCTGCAATTTCAGCCGCACTTCCCCTTTGCCAAAACTTTGACAAGGCACACCAGCCCCTAAATAAATCTTTCCAAAGTCTTCAAGGACCTTAACATGGAAAAATACTCTATTTCAGGCTGCATGGAAAGAGGCAACAGAATCTATAAAACAATATTCTACTTTATCCAAGGAACATCCCAGAGCATCCTGTGCAACAACACCTGCAACATCTACTTCTTTAGTTCCTTCATGCTGATCTTTTACCAACCAACAATTTTTCTTTACCTGCTCTTTCTTTCCATAACAATGTAATTGACCATTCTAGCTTTTCAATTCCTCCATTCTTAGTGTACTTTCTTCTGCCATTGCTATACTCCCACTCAATCAGAAACCCCTGAGAGTGATCTGTAATCAAACACAAACCTACTCCCTACAACCTTAGCTCTGATACCACTTTGTTAGGATCTAGGAAGCACAATTGACTACCATGTACAAGGAACTAAACATGCGGAATTTAACCAAAATGCACAAGTAACTAGAATTCAAAAATAACACAGAATATGAGAGACAATACCTAATTGTATTAATACTCTTCCAAAAAAGAATTACAATGAAGAGACACCACACTCTTCCACACCTTACAGGTTTCCCACACCAAGTGTACAGTAATTCACCTTCAAGATTTCACTCTCTCAATTACGGTCCCAACACACAACTCAAACACAGAGTTGGTGTTCACCTCCAACCAGTCAGTATCACTACTGCCAGTACCACTAGTCAGTATCACTATTGCCATTACACAAGTACTCCATGTTCTTCATGACTGAGTACACACCATACTCCAAGTAGATCTCCCATGAGCTTGCTACACTGGTTATGTTGCTGATCTCCCTGATCTTGCTGCCACCTGTAAATCAACTTGGTTTTGAAACACCTGCAAACCTAGATCTCGCACACACAAATACTTGCAACTCAAATGATCTTACTTACCATTTAGATCTCCCATGAACTTGCAACAACTTGAAATTCAAATGATCTTACAATTGGAAGGATCTACCTTGCCTTCCTCTATTGCACACCTGTGGAACTAGGAGGAGCTACCCTTGCTCTCTTCACACTGAAGGAGCTAACCAAGCTCAACTCTAACTAGCACACTTTACAATATAGCCCATGAGTCTATTATATAGATCCCATGCAAATAATAATTAGACATCTAATTACAATAATTAGATCTGCAGATCAAGACTAAAATTAGTCTTTACATGCAAACAACCCGTTCAACTAACTAACTGTTCGTCAACAACCAATTTTAGAATGTACAGGCGATCGATGTCGATGCCTGTCTGTCTGGAGGTGACCGATGTCAACCGACTCCTGACCGATGTCGGTTGCTCTGTGCTCTGAATATGACCGACGTCGGTTGCGCTATCGACGTCAGTTGCGCTACCGATGTCGGTTGCTGTGCACCTTAGCAACCTCTTCCATGTCTGCATACAGTGAAGCTTTTAGCTCCACAACCTAACACAAGTTTTGGTAAAGGGTTAACTTCTTCATTAAATAATCAATAGTGGAAGTGAGAATAACATCATGCCAATGACATTGTTTGCATTTCCAATGCCTAATTTTTTCCCACGTAGGTTTCTCATGATAAACCATGAGAAAAAAAAATCCTACATATATGATACAAGTTTATGACATCATTTAGAATAAACCAAGGTTAAATTTCATCATTAGAGTTGATTCATTCTAATAGGTTGAAGAAGTGATATTTTTTGTTTAGAATCTAACATTATGGATTGGATCAAGATATGTAGCATCTCGATCATATAAATATAATCTTCCTAGTATGATTTCATGGACCTTCAAAGGTTCAATGTTAGAATTGATGGTTTCCATCATAGGCTTAAATTTGTAATAGAAGGTGAATTATTGTTAAACTTGTATACCCTTTCCCTATTAAATCCAACCCATGGAGTATGGGCTAGAATGCATAGTATCAAAAAGGCATGTGATTTGGGATGTACCTTACTATATGATGTTATTTTGACTTCCAATATAAATGTTAACTTGAAGAGACTAAACCTTCACCCAAAACTTATTGTGTAAGAGGTATTTATGGTAGTGAAGCTATAGTGCTCGTAAAATTGGCATCTTTATCAGTGTCACCCTTATGCATGGGACTAGATGTATACTACAAAAATAAGGATTATTACACATAGCATTATGATTCATCATGGGTGTGTGAGATATGTTGATGGCACCAATTATCACCAGAATCCTTCTTACCTTTTTTTGAAGTATAAGGTGTAACAACCTGTAAATTTTGTGTATCATTTTTTTCTTTATTTCATTTTCCAAAAATGTTATGCTTTTGTTTAGGAGATGGAGATGAGGATTTGTGCATGCATTAGATCTTACACATGATGTTAGATGAAGATGTGAGATGTCACTTCATCTTTTCATTGGATTCATTTTTGTCAGAATTACATTAGATTTCAATAAGTTAAAAAATCTATCTCTATAGGGATACAAGGAGAAAGTATATTGATGTAAATAAAAACACCTTATGTTGTTCATACAATCTCACATGAATATCAACATATGAATTGTTGTTCATACAATCTCTCACATGAATATTAACATATGAATTCACATTAAAATGATAACTTTTAAACCATTAAAAGTCACCGTCTAAATTCACTTTTATCTTTGGACCCATGGCATATATATTTGGTATCAGAGCATATCTCTTTTCTATTCTTGTAAACATGTGAGCATAATGAAAGAATGAAAGATTACTAGTCAAATTTATTTCAACCCACCCAAAATAACTTTGTATTAAAATAAAGATGGGTGATGCCCAAAAACAAACTAAGGCAACCCCATACATCTAAAATCTCATTTCAAAGACCCTAGAAAATAACAACACCAATATATTTGGAAAATTTTGTGAGTTGATGATGGACCTCAACCCGAAACCTTTAAACTTTCTCGCTTAACATGCTCAATATCATTTAAAATAGTGTTATCAAATATGAATTTATATTATCTATCATATTTGTGTTTAAGGTGCTTGATACACCCTAATTGAGTTCCATGTGTAACTATCTAAGTAATCTATTACATGGAGAAATTAAATAGGGCATATCAATTCCAAATCTATATTAGGTTTTTGTATTTGTGATTAACAGGGTTGATATGCAATATTTGAGTACCATGTACAAAAAATAAAGTGATTAATCACATGTCGGGGTATTTTCCTTTAGTTTAGCATGACTTATCCTAGTCTCACACCTAAAGAGAATAAGAAGTCCAATGAGCTAGCGAAGTGTCATATCCTGCAATAAATGATCTCGCGTGCTCACCTAAAATATGTGGCTTAATATTGGTTCTTGTCATTTCTATCACATGATGGTGTATGCATTAATTTCGTTATACTACGATGTTTGAATAGGCACATAGTTATAACCATAAAAATCATAATATAGTCTTAACAATTCAATCATTTCATATATAGGATATTCATCATAGAAAGATATTGGTGTGAAACAAGAAAAAGAGTAGTGGTATTATTGTTTCCATAACAAGATTAAAAAAGGTATTTCAATCATAACAAATATTCTATTCCATTAGATATCAAAGATCACCATACACATCATATTGCATATAATAATTATGACTAAGCGTAAGATTTATAATTACAAGCTTACCATTAACAATAACAACTCTTCTAATTAAAACTAGGGGGTATTTATACATGGTTTTACCTTAATCATTATGTTACAAAATTAACGTCAACAATGATGACTTGCCTATTATCGTTTATAGTAATGAGACATGGGAAGCTATTACAATTAATTCCTATTGATTCAAGCCTAATGCCCATTTAAATCCTTTCTATATTACATATTAATTATTTTACTCCTATCTTCTCGTGGGTTAGTGCTAGATCCCCACTTGACTATTTTCCTCTAATGCTCGTGTGAACTATTTCCTAACCATTTCCACCTTCCATGCCCTTGTCAAAGTCATACTCTAATTGTCTCAGTCTTGCATCCCCAGTTCCTTTATGTTTTCTGCATCATTATTATTCATGACTTGCTTCTCCCATGCCAAGGCCATCTGTGCCTTTTTTATATTGCGCCTAGGTTTACTTTTGAACCCATCTCTCCCACATCATCTTCCAAAAAGTAATTAGAATAAATCAGCACAATATTTTGGGTTCAACATCACCCCACACTAATCCAATAGTCCTTCCTGGACTATGTGCCATACTTAGGCTATTCTAATTCTAAAAATTTAGGTCTCGCTTGCTCAACTTGGTGTTTGATTCCTCCTAGTGGTTGAGGGAAATCTGTAATTCAGAGGTAATTTACATAACCTCACCCTTAGCTCATTTTTTATCCTTGGGATGTTCAATAAACTCACCCATTTGAGTCATCAAAAGTTTGAGTTTAAAAGAGGCATCCTTGTGGACATCTTCAAAAATCCCAACTTCTATCAAACCCTATGCCTGAAGTACTAAAAATTTAATATTAAGCTCATGATGGTGAGAATTAATCTTATTTTCCATTTCCTCAATATCTTGGAATGCTTTTGTGTGCTACACTCTATCCTTTATTTTTATCAAACTCTTAACCAATTATTATTACTGGTGTTCCTCTGGTTGAAGCCTAACTTCCAAAATTTTAGCAGGTCACACCAATTTTTAAAAAATCCCATCAACAATGGGAGTAATGACACCAAAATTAGCCAAAAATCTCTTACATACTTCTATGGACTTAGAAAATTACATTGTAACCCAAGTTTGCTCTTTCTAGGGATTCAATTGGTATTTGCATTTTTCTAATAAAAGATTTACCAGGGTCTCAAACTTATCAATGGCTTCACCTAAAAGAGGGATTCCATTGGTAGGTGTTATCTCATTTTGTAAAATGGTCTTATAGAGTCCTCACTCGAGATGTCATTAATGCTTCCTACTGGCACTTGAGCTCTTCTAATTCTTGTTCAAGCCTTAACCTTTTAGTACATTCATGTCGGTATAGGAAAACTACCTATTAGTGTTTTTGTTGTAACTGGCCAACACCATAACTATGTAGAGCATTTTGTCTAGTGATTATGAGAGCCAAGTTAATGAGGGTCATGCCTGTTTGGGTTGGTGACCACTATCGGGGATCCACCCAAAATACCTCAAGAAGATCCACCCCCTTTAGTGCCAAATCTATGCTAGCTGATGGAAGATCGAAATGACATTCCTAATTAAAAATATCCATGCAAAAGGAGAGTTCATGTCGATTTTGATTGAAGGAGTCTTCCTCGGGGAAATACTCCCACATATACAATTCTTCTTTAAGAATGTTTTTCTATATATAGCTACAAATGGGGAGATTATCACCCTTATTTATGTATTGTTGATCAAATTCTTCATTAAGGTCCTTTCCCTTATTTAGATCATGATTATCTCAACATCTAGATCAGCTTATTATTGGGCACTTGAGTCAGCATCTTGGTCACCAATGTTTAAGTTGTGCCTTTGTCCTCCCCCTCTTCACCAATAGGACTATCAATGTTTATTTGTGTGTCATCAAGGGTAGGATTCTCTTATTATTATGAGAATCCTTCTCTTTCTCTTGGGTGGTTTTCGTAGGTTCCTTCTCAGGCAATGCCTTAGGAGTCACCACTATTTTTTACACACCCCAACACTTGGCACAGAATGTTCTTATCCTGAAGGAATAGTTATCTTTTGGGTGGTATTGATGCCCTCTTATTCCTATACTATAGGTATCCCTTAGTATTTTAGAGGTGATGGGGCCATATTTTGCACCTTAGGTCGTTCCTTTCACATGCTTTCAATGGCATCATGCCTTAGTCTCTTCTCTTATCTTTGTTGCCTTCTTTGTGTTATTGTTTCTGATGGAAGAGGAAGGGTTTCTCTAGGGCCTCATAGCTTCTTGATTCCTTCTTCTTAGGCTTTAGAATGTAATACAACACATGAATTTGATCCCCCATAAAAATATAGATTGTGTTGATATCAGTGTTATCTGATTCATTCTTTTCCCTATATACCTTCTTCCCCAGGTAAACATATAATTATTGAAGAGTATGAGTCTCATCATCAATTTTATCACTGTTAATGTGCACCTTATATGTGTTATTAATGCTTAACTATTTATCTATGGACTCATCCAAATGCATATGAGTGAATGATGTTTCATACCATCAAATTGGACTTGAGCTCTCATCTATGCAGGCAACTCCTTGGGGACACACCATTCATTCCCAATGTTTCCTTCATCCTTTCGAACCATCCTTTCAATTTTAACTTGTAGGAAGGGGAGATGGCACCTGGACAAATGAACTATTGGAATCAATTTTTAGGGGATTTATTCTTGGATGGGTAAACCCACTTCAATTCCTTACCAGTATATTTTATAACACTAATATCATCAAACACCATTAAAATAAGAATCATGCCCTAAGGAAATATATGATTTGGTAATCTATAGGCCTTCTCAGTACCCTCTATAATCCTTTCATTAAAGTATTGGGCATAATTTTACTTTTTCCCCTAGGCCATATGGCATGCCACATAAAGGTGTTCCATGTCAAAAAATTTCCATCTGTCCCTACCCCCAAGCTTGGTCATAGACAAGCACATAGCTACATGAATGGTGAGATCTTGGAGGCTATAAATTTACATGGCATGGCCCTCCTTTTTGTACTTCAACATGACCACCACCTTCTCAACTACCTTGTGGTCCTCCAGATCCACATTAAGGTCAAATCCTAAACATCGTAACCTTGTTACTCTATTGATCCATTGGGAAACGATCCACATCTTATGTCCTAAAAAGTATAAATAATCCATGTGGATGCCCAAGACCATAAATATTACCGCTTCCATGAGCTTCCCAAAATAAGAAAAGTTGTGAAGTTAGAACACTCCAACATCATTCAATAGATTGAAGATTGTGATGTCATAAGTGACCTCATACCTCATGTTTTGGTGCTTAATCCTGTATTTGCACTGTATGTATCCCTCATTTATAGGTTGACGGTGATTCTAGTGAGCACATGGTAATAAGAAACCTTAGACACATAATTTTCACCGCACAAGACTAAATCAGGGTATTACATGTCTTCAATTAAAATAAAGGGTGAAGGTGGTGTTGTAGACTTCTTTTTCCCTTCATGCACCATCAATGGTTCCTTCCTGATATATGTCTCTATCACTCATTATGCTTGGTTTTCTTCTTATACATCAGACTCACTAGGGGCTTCCTCCTATATCAAAATAGGACATCCCCCTACACCCTCATACTCTTCCTCTTTATGGATTAATGGCAAAGGCTTGCTTCTCATGGCTTTATGTTTTGGACACATCACCCCCTAAGATCCCTGAAGGTTGACATGCACTCATCCGACACTTCCAAATAAATACATGGTTCCTTCTTGTAACTTCCTTGGCCTTCCTGATTCAACTTCTTTTAATGATGAATATTGATACCTAAAACCTACTACTCTATCCAAAAGTGCTTCCACCTTCACAATTCCACTTTTTTTCTTTCCTAATAATTTTTGCCTCACTTCTTATATTCAAATTTGTTACTACAATTTGATAAATTCACTCTTATAGTTTGAAAAGGCTTCGTTCGAGATTTGTAAATTTTGTAAATTCAAAATCTTCTAACAATTAAGTTCCAAAATGAGGACCCTCAAACCTTATATAGCCTTGAAGACTTGATTACATTTATTCTCCTAGACCTTCATCTATCACTTCACTCATTAGTGTTCTCAAGTGGTATGCCACGACATTTATTTAGAATGATTTACATTATGATTAATTATTTTTCAGTTAATAAACTTGCCCCATCCTCCTAATTTTCTTGTAGTGTATTGCCAACTGTAAAAAGATTTAAACTTTTATTTTTGAAGACAAGAACTTATATTTCCCTCTTGACCCATTTGTAGTGGCTTTTATTTTTCCATTATTTTTCCATGCTTATATTCACACATCACCTCTTGTATACCTTCTTACCCTTATGTGTTTTTACTTAGGTGCCCATCATGTGTATGTTTCTTCCCAACTCTAGCCTTAGTTTATTCATCTTGAAACTTACCCCACACTAACAGATTGATGTGGTCCTCCCCCAGCATGACCAAAATGAAAAAAAAGAGAACCATGTGCTGAAAGAAACCTAAACAAAAGGCACGCAAACAACTCTATGCTTTATTGGACAACAACCTAAAATCATAAACTCAGCTAGTGGAACACACCTTATTGATAGAATTTGAAATATTACATGGAATGATAGGGCCGAAGTCGACTACCATTAAAATGACTTGGAAGAAACTAGCCATCTAATCATCTTAACTTGCATGAACTTATGGGGTGGATGCTGTGAATGATAAATGAGCCATCCCAATGTATGCTAAGTTTACTAAAATGTCATGCAAAATTGGAATCATAGACCAAGAAGTGCATACCATGAGAAAAAGTTTTGTTTTTGAGATGTCTATCATGCCAGGCTTTTTGTTCCTATTTTTAAAATCTTTGACTCCAATGTGAAAGAAAGTGTGTTTCATCTAGCTATAATAAAGCATGAAGGCATGCTTTTAGATATTCTTCATTATCTGGTCAGCCATCACGCATAATACATAAAGAAGGAATAAGGAACTCCACCATTAGAATTGCTTTAGCATAAAATACAAGATGAAAAGGAATACTCTTGTTTAATATTTTGTATGTGGTTTGATATGCCCATAAGACTACAAAAACTTGATCATCCTAATCAGTGTGACCGATATATCAAATCTTTGTCAATGTATGGCCTAGTATTTTATTAAAATATTCAATAGTGTTGTTAACTTGAGGGTGGTATGGAGTGCTCTTGTAGTGCACAATCACTAACTCGGCAAAGAGGATGCATTTTATCTCATTGAGAAAATGAGTTCTACGATCACTTGTTAAACTTAAAGGGAATCCATACCTAGTGATGATATTTTTCCAAAGGAACCTGAAAGTAATTATAGTAGTAGAATCACGTGTGGGCACTGCTTCAACCAAGCGTGTGAGATAGTTGGTGGTGGTAATGATGTAGCATGTGTTAATTCATCTTGAATTAGGGTTAATGGGCCCAAAAAAATAAATAACCAATTTTTCAAAGGGTGCATGAGCAAGGATCATATGAAGAGGCATAACATCCCTTCAGTTTGGTTTGCCTACGTGATAACATATATCACATTGGCATACATAGGATTTGGCATCTTTAAATAAGGTGGGCCACCACAAAATAACTAGGAGAACCCTTTGTGTCATTGCATCACTAACATAATGTCCTCTAATGACACCTTCATGGACCTCTTGAAGGACTTACATGTGCTCATGTTAAATTACACACATGCATAAGACTTCATCACGGTCAAACTTATACAGGTCTTCACCAATAAGTTGGAAAGGGGTATCATGTACAATAAGTTGCTTCTTCTCTTGGATGTTAATATGGTTTAACAATAAATCTAACGTAAGAAAAATAGTTATTTCCTCTAATTCTTTAAGCATGATAATAACTTAAAAAAGTTGTACATCAAGTAAGATGTCTTCATTTATTTAAGTTGGTTTACCATATTTAATATGTGATAAATGGTCAAGATTGAAATTAACTTTGCCTAGTTTTAATAACATAGAGAACTAGAATTCCTATAATATAACTATCCATTGGTATATTCTACCGTATAATGCAAGTTTATTCACAAGGTACTTAAGTGCCCTGTGATCCATAAAGAAGGTGAATGTAGTTGATAACAAGTACTGCTAAAACATTTGGAGTGCATATACCATGGATAAGGCCTTTCATTCTTTAGTATAATAAATCCTCTCCGCTGGTGTTATCTTGTGACTAGTAAAATATAGAGGATGGTGTAGATTCCCTTCATGAGGTTGTGCAAGGATGGTACCCACCACTATGTTGGAAGCAACAACGTGTACATGAAATGGTGTCATCTAGTCTGGGATCTTAAGGATGGGTATAGTCAATAATTTCTCCTTCAAGGTCTCGAATGCTTGTTGATGTCTTTCAGTCTATAGTAAGAGGCCATTTTTTTTAGCAATTCTTTTAATAGAGTTGCTATGTTAGCATAACTGTGAATAAACTTATGACACTATCTTATGTGACCAAAAAAGGTACAAACAACGTGTTGATTGGTTGGGGTTGAGAGTTGAATAATAACCATAATATTGGTTGGATCCATAAGTAGTCCATCCTAAAAAATGATGTACCCTAATAGAATCCCAAAAGGTGTATCAAAGATGCACCTTTTTAGGTTCAAGTAAATCTAAAGTTGTCTACAATGCTCAAGCATGATCCACAAATTGGCACAGTGGTTGTGCACCAAGCCGTACATAGTCTAATGATCTAGATACACTTGAAGTAACTTGTAGATGAAATATATAAAGGCTTCTACCACGATGCAAGAGAGGACTACCGGTGCATTCTTTAATCCAAATGGCATAGCATTGTATGCAAAGGACCCCCTTTCAGTGGTAAAAGTGTTTTTGCCTTATCTTTCTCAATAAGTTGTACCTAATGATAACCTGAAAAGCCATCAATAAAGGTATAGATATCACATACATCAAAACCTTCCAAAATCTCCTCTATTATCAATTTAATACTACATATAATATTATCATATATATATATATATATATATATATATATATATATATATAATTTAATCATATACATAAAACAAGTTTTTAATAATAAAAAAAGTGAATAAATCACTTAACTCAAACAATAAATTAATTTTTATTGAATTTTGGAAAAATAAATAATTGTAAATACTACCACACACACATGCATGACCGAGCAAGAATGTTTACTCTTTGTAAGCTACAAACCCCTTTGTAATGGGTGTGGGTATGTATATCCACTTGCTATATTGAATTTGGTTTTAGTGTATGATATGGGCCCTTTAGTGTACGATACCACCTAAACTACCATATCATTCCCCCTCATGATCACCATTTATCTCACCTTAGTATCTTTCACCACTTGCATGTTTTATGTAGCTTTGTCCTTCCCTACTACTATGTCATTGCTCAAACTCATCGTGAAATGGAATGTGTCCTCCTTGCACAATGCATTTCCACCTTGTATGAGGAAACATGCAACCTCATTTTTCATCATCGACTCCACAAGAATTATCAAAGTATCGAGGTGATGGTAGATAATGAGGTTGTGTGTGAATTCATTGTGAAAGGAAGAGACCTTTTGTTTCATGATGAACTTGAGTAATTGTGAAATTCAAGTGTTGAAAAATTTCAAGGTGATCGAGTGGTTATGGTGAGACAAAATGATATCCTACACTAGACCCAGATTTAGAGTAGTTACTGGATTTACATGACTTGTACCCACTGCAAAGGGGTGCGTACCTTACAAGGTGGTGAGATCTTTGATTAGATGATTTTTATTGTCAAGAATGAACAATGACATTGTGAGGTTGATTTAATTGTGACATGGCTCCATGCCTAATGTATGACTCAAATCAATGTTGGAATGTTGTCTATGTGGGGATAGGACATTGAAGTTCCAAAGTCTATCTTGTAGCTTTTATCCATTTATGTTTCCATTATATTGATAGCTATAAAAAATACAATAAGGCTAAGAACATACAATAAAACCACACTCAGCCATGGAAGAAGGGTAAGGCCATACAAAACATGTAAGTAGTGAAATATTTCAAAGTGCATTGGGTGGTGATGATGAGGGGAAATGATAGGGTATTTTAGGTGATATAAAACACCAAAGGGCCTATGTTGTACACATGACTTAGGCTTCAGGGTAATTTTTGTATTTAAATGATCTACACCCATTAAAAAGTAGTCTCTAACTTGGAGGGTGGTGGCATCTTTTATTGGCTATTTTCTATAGTCAAGGATGGACAAAGAAGTCATGAGCACTGATTTGATTATGGAATTACTCCACATCTGATGTGGGGGAAATACATTAAGGTTTTGGAGTCTATCTTGTTGCTTTAGTTTATTAAGAACATATGGAAACACCATACTCAGATCCTTGGAATAAAAGACAACCACAATTAGAGCCTTTCTTTGTAAGCATATCAAGAATAAAATCTACGAGATGGCCGGTCATGAAAAATATGTCTTGGAAGGATTATTAAAATGAGCATCAAAGTATTATTGATTAACACTTTGTGCTCAAAAGGTGATACAGGGTTAGTGATAATGAGGTTCGAGTGATGTACAGATATCGATTCACAATCTTTTGCTTTACAAAACCCCGCTTTACCAAAATAAAAAAATACATCCCTTCTTAGATAATTTACACCCTTCAGTATGGTGGTTACAACCAACATAGAGAAAGTTATAACAATGGGGGTGGTGCGTAATTTGAGCAACATCAAACTACCATACCACTTAGAGAGATTATGGAAATACTAGTCGAGATTCAAACCTAGGTTTAGTAGACTACCCAAAATTGGTAGTGCTTGTTGTCCTAGCATCAAATCATCGAATAAAGAGAAATGAGCACTACTACTACAAATACAATAGTTTCTATTAAGTGTTATTGCAAATGAGAATGAAGAAACCTTGGAAATATTTGTATCTATACCTATTTGCAATATATGGAAACCTATATTGGTCGATTAGATTATATATGATGCATCTTTCATGTAAGAGGCCTTTTCTATTTTTTGTCTAATTGGTTTTGTAGTCATTTAATTAGATTTGTCTAGTTATTTTTAGACTTGTCTAAATTGACAAGTGGTGCATTATCTACGTTTTAAAATGAGATGTTAAATATTTGACATCTATTTTTCATTGAGATGATCCTTGTTACAATCATGTATTGGGTAACTAAAAAAAATTGATGGAAGTAAAAAATTGTATTGACAGGGGTGACATGTCATTGAACTTTGTATGTGTATCTACTCAGGGTTCTTCGAGTCCATCCCATGAAATACCTTATCATTTCCCCTCACCATCACTGCCCAACTCATTTTGAAATATTTCACATATATATGACCATATATATATAATTTCATTGAGGGTGGTTTCCATCTTACTACATGTAAAAACAATATATGTTTTTGATCTATTTTGTTTGCATTTGCATCATTTTCGTCCAACTTTGGCATTCACATATGCAGTCGTCACTTTGTAACTTGTAGTCAGGGTCATTGTCTATAGTGATCATGTTCACAATTTGTAGGTTCTGTATGTGAAGGTGAAAATTACATGGTATGCATCTCCACTTTGTTTGTACAAACATTTTCAACAAGCTCCCATGTTGTTTGCATTGGGTTAGAGCTCTTTCACTTATGACATTAATAATTAGATGTTTTTTGATATATTTATTGATAAGTCTAAGAACACTGAGGTACTCATGCTGTCTCTCTTTCAATCCTCTAATCATTAATAAATAAAATTGTTCCCACCATGTAACCCCCCATTCTCTTTGATCTTCAAACTGCTCAAAAAAAATTCATCTAGCTTCTGTGGTAGCCCTGTCACTTCCGTGTTGCCTAGATTCAGATTTGAGGGTTGAAGTTGAGGCAGAAGGCACAGAGGAGAGCCTAAAGTGCCTCAAAAATTGTTGCCTTAATGAAGTGCTTGAGGTCCATTAGTTTTATATGATTTGCATCCTCAACCTTTAAATATGATTCAACATTAACATTTTGTACTAGACACCTAGGTCTTTCACTTAACCATATCCTACTAAATAATCCTATTCAATGTTCCTTAAACCTTTGAGCCAACTATGAATTAATTAATAATAAATTCTATTTCATTATTTCTAATGTATCCAAACTTTATTACATATGAGGTCAATAAACTTGTAAATGTTAAGTCCTCTCCAAAACACATTCGAAAATACAAGACTGTGTCACTGGGAATCTGTTTTTTGAATTATTAAATATAACTTACCTTCCCATATAAACCTACCCTCCCTGTACGCATATCTTAGCCGTCGAGTAGTTGTCACGTACAATGTGACCTTTTGAAGTGACTTTAATGGAATTTATCCCTTTCTATACTCGCGTCTTAGCAGTTGAGCCGAGGTACTCAGGTACAATGTGAAATTTAATGAATACATCAACCGTTGTCCAGCATTTCTAACTGTGATAAATGATGCCACCTATGTATTCAATAATTCATTGTTTCATTTTCCTTCCGGTACGCAAAATTGCGAGAAGAATTTCGGAAGCGAAGGGAAACGGACTCCCCCTTTCTGAATTCCCTGTCACTTCCAAAACGTAAGAGACTGTGACTTGTATTCCCGTATGCGAAATTGTGAGTAGAGAGTTATTTTAGGTGCCGTCGGCCGGTGAGAGCTGTGCGATTCCAAAGAGGGAAGCCAACCAAACTTAATTGTTCATTGATACAACTCGGTAGTATTGTAATCGCCAAAATGAATTAATGGACACAACTCGCTGCAACCGATGCTGCTTTAGAACGCAGCGACTCTAAAAATAAAAAGGCATTCACCCCAAAGAAGTGTCGCGGTAAATTAAAAATTATCCTATGTGCCTGCAAAAACTGCTCGAGTCAGAATGAGAAGGGTACCTTTCATGATCCAACGCTGGAATTTCAACTTAACGTTGCCTGTCAATGTAATATTAGTTGACGGCTCACTATTTTAAGAAACTGTCAAATATAATTTTTTATTTTTTAAAGTACCTTTTCTTATAAATATTAATATTTATTATTAATATAATTTCAATCATTTTTTATTAAAAAGTTATACGATTTATCAATTTTTAACTTGATTTGATAAATTTTTTTACCAGATTATATATAATCAAAAATTAAAATATAAAAACAACAAACTAACTAAACTATAGCCCATCAAATTCAAGGCTTTTTCATCCATATTATAGAAATACTTTTTAATCAAGGCCATCTATTTCGTGGCTCCTACGTATATGCTGTAATAAGTGAAAATGTCATATGTACATTTTTAAAATAAATGTTAAAGCGATACATATTAGTAGTTGTTTTAAAGGTATAAGTTAAGTTAGATGAGAAGGGATATAATTTTTCATTTTCATTTTTGTAAAGCGGGGTTTGTAAAGTGAGAGTGTAAATTGAAAGAAGTGGTATTTTCCTTCATACAATGTGGAATGAGTTATGTATGGAAGAGATATTTTGTTCTATGGTGTGCTTGAGCAATGGTGAAGTGATAGGGAAGGACAGGGTCATACAGAAAATGAAAGTGGTGAAAGGTTTTAAGGTGAGTTGGGCAATGATCTAGGTAGAAATAACATAATATTAAGTCCCATTAAGCGGAAAAAAAAATAAATTAAAAATAATTCAAAAATAAATATTAAAAAATACTTAATTACTTTTTAAAAAGTTGGAAAAATGTTTGTGTTACATCTTTTGTTAGATATAAGCTATAACATATATTTTTGATTAATATTAATGATACAAACTCAAGATATTTTGAAGAGAGATTAGAAGTGTATGGAATCTGTTTATACCAAAAAGTTAGACACACTATTGTCCTTTATTCTGTCACATATATCAATAAAATTTGTAGCTTCTACCAAAGTGTTTCAGTTACACAATACATGATTTAAACATGTATCATTTCAATAAAAATAGTTGTTAGATATTCAATAGATCCTCATAAAAAATATACCACATATCAATTTAGATAAATTCTTGATATCCCTGACTAAAATCAACTTCAAAAATTGAACATACAAAATATATTCACAGAGTCACCAAATTAAGGCCATTTTCAACCCACATGACCTTGTTTCCAAATGAAATATTTCAACACCATCTTCTTGAATTTTTGTTGCATAAATACTTTACCCTCCATTGATATCACACTCCTTTGCATTTACACACATAATCATCAAAAAACTTCTCCATAAAATTTTAGAGAAAACAATAATCCAAGATCCATCTCAAACAATAAAACAAGTAACATACAAACACAACCAATAAACACATAGCCTCAATATAAAAATTTAGACAAAGCCCAAAAAAATTCATCATCTTTAAATAAAAAAGTAGTAATATTACAATAAATCAATGATTTTTCAATGCTCCCATCCAAACGCTATAAAAAATCTCATTACATTAAAATATTTTTAATTTGAAGGAAAGAAAACAATTTTACACACCCCCGATAAATATATAGATATAAAAAATAATAGTATATATTAGATTATAATAATATTATATATCTTCTTATATATATAATAAATGATTATATAATATATGATTATATTATAATTATGTATAGTAATATAATAATATGATAGATTATATATTAATTATATAATATAATTAAATCCTATGTATTATATATTATAAGACATTTATTATATCTATTATAATTATAAATATATAATTGTAATATGTAATATATCATTAAGTAATAAAAATATAAATATAAAATATTATATTTATGTTTTCATTAAATTAATATATATGGGTGTATGTATGGAGTTAAGGGATGATTTTTAGGATATTTTTCGTAATAGATATGTATTATGAACATATCACATATACGTTATATTCATAACGCGTGTATGTTATTTGAATTTTAGGTTAGGGAATAAATATAATGTGTTTATGCATTATAAATGCTAAAAAACCTTTTTAAAAATCTATCTGAGCATTATAACTTCTCATTTGCATTTTTCCTTTGAGCTCTCTTGTCCATCACACAATCATGTTTTACTCTACTAGTTGTGTTGCCACATTATTTTCATTGAAAAGCTAAAAACTTTGCCACGTCGATAATGCTACCACGTAGAGGAGGTAAGTGAGAAAAAAACTAAACTTAATAACTTAAATTTTTATATTTTATTTATTTATATTTTTTTATTGATAAATTATTATTTTTAATTGGGTTGCTCTGGTGCAAGAGTCCACCTCGCTAACCCTCTGCCTAACCCTCCTATCCCTTCTATAGTTCCACAAGATCCCCCAGGTAATTAGGAGGATCTAGCTTCACATATAGTGGAAAACAAAATTAAAACTGATCAACTAATTAAGAGAATGAGGGACCCAACTTCCACCAACATCCACTGCACTTATCTAGCCAATACCTTAGAGTCTATATTAGGTCAAGTTGACTCAGTAACGAGTCAATTTGATAGATGGACATCATATAAGAATACATGTAGGGCTTAGTATACCACTAAATTATCAACACAAGAGGTGAAGAATGTGCCTTATTCATCGACCCAGCTATTAGTGCATTATTTCCACTTATTATTAAACGTTTTCCTATCCATCAATTCTAACATAACTTGATTAAAGCCAATTTATAGGGCCGATGGTGGATGGTGTTTGATTATCCACCATGTAACAACCAAGAGGTCCCATTGTATTTTTTGAAGAAACACTACTATGATTTTGTCCTCAACTAGATTCTAAACTATTTTGACTATGGTGAGTTTTAGAGTAGATGGAAATGCTCTGCACAGGATAGACCAGGTGCACATCATGCACCTAATCGGCCTTCAAGGATCCCTACCCAAAAGCCACTTCATCCTGAGTTCTCCTTTGTAGTGAAAGAGGTTGTGGAGATCAACACTTTGGATGCACTTAATGCACCTACTGGTACACTCATTCAGCATACGAGTAGGCTTTTAGAGATTGATGCTAGAGATAATCCACGTAGTGTTCATACTTGACTCCATCCTTATAGATATTATGGTCCCATATGCACTGGACCTTCGAATGATGATGGTGGTGTTTCAGAGAGCTTGGATGATATACTCTTGACTAATGAGTTTTTGACATGCATGTTTGGTGTGCACAAGTCATCCCTACACACATGCAGGTATCTTTTATATAAATTTCATGTTAACTTTAAGTTATATTCAGAAATTTAAAAGTTAATAATTAATTTACACATCAATTGAATAATATGTATATAATTTGTATGTTACAAGAGGTGACTTCATCAGCACGGTCCTTAGGTACATTATTTGATATTACTCAACCTATGTTTATGTTTATGAAACCAACTACTGGGCCATCTACTACTGCATCCATTCATGTTAGTACAACACCATTTATGTATACAAAGATAATTTTTGAGTTAATATTATACTCTATGTGCATTTACTTTATGTATATTTAATCTTATACTTAAGTTAAATTTATCTATCAAGGATCTCAAAATTCAAGTACACTATTATTAAATATGCTCTTGGTTTAATAAAGGAAAAAAATTGCTATATATCTTCAATAGTTTATAAAAAAATAAGCAAAGTTGTTTGTTCAGGAGTAAACACTCCTCCATCACTACAAGTTGAGAAAAATGTAGGCATTACTACTGTAATGTCATCTGCACAAGAACTCACAAAGGTATATATTAACTTGTAATTTTGAATTATAAAAATAGATCTATTTTATTAATTTTACTATATGTACTTGGGTAAATATAACTTATGTGAATGTTTTGTGTATACAGGGTTGTCAAATGACATTTGACAATCTAATTCAGATGACTACTAAGGCACCTCTTCATGTTTCTTCATCATTTCACATGCATGTTCATGCATCTATTGTAGGAACCCATATTCTACCCTTCTCTTTTCATCATTATTGTATTAGTTGTTATGGATGCATATGCTTTGTAAGTAGTCCCTTAATCATACTTGAATTATTCCACATACATGGGAAGTAGTAGTTGTTAGAATAGATTTAGTATCTAAGTAAGTGTTGAATCCCAATGAAGGCATCCACGAATATTATTGTATTGAGCTTTGTCAAAGGAGGTTTCCCCCTTGAAGTTACATCCAATATAAAGGTTATTTTGGGTCATTTTTCAAAGTTCATTTCATTGTTCATTTATTTTTTTATAGTTCATAAATCTATGCAAAAAGTTCCTCACATCTGGTATCAGAGCACTCTCTTGGCCTATGGGTAGATTTTAGAGATTTGTTTTTTAGTAGTGGCTTTCCAGGAACTGCGTCATTTATGAAAATATTTTTCCTTGCCTATGTTTTCTACATCTTTATTGCAAGTTTGGATAAGGGTAAATACCCCTTCGCATAATTTTTGGAAGTACTTGGGCATCAGCTTTAAAACTCATTGTAAGGAGTACCATAGGAACCTTGAAATAATTGTCCCATTGAGAGGACTTGTCTGTGAAAAGGGCAATGACCCCATCCCGATTGACTAGTTTCCACCCATGAGGTAAACCAAGAGCTATCACTTATGGGTAAATCTGTGGCCATAATTTTTTTGAAAATTGGTACTCATTTAGACAACATTGGTGGCTAGAGAGACTCCTTAAAACCTTTAGGTAACTGAATAGACTTCGGGCCCATATCCAACATAATAGTTTTAGAAGACCAATAATAGAGTGATCAAAGTTGAGAATAGCTAGTAACTGCACACTTGTCGACATACTTTTGATAGGAGTAACCAAGCAACAATCAGTTTTTTTACTATATCTCTCTATATATAGTTCTATTGACTCTCAAATTTTTTTGAAACACTTGAAATTACATTCTTCACATTTGTTTCCTTGAGGGTCCATTTCCAAATTCTAATTCTATTTGCCAAAAATCTCTTTTTTTTTGGGGGGGGATTTTACGATAAATTATTCAATTTTTTCCTATTACTTTGAAACTTTCTCACAATGTTCCTTTCCCTTTTCTACTCCTTTATCACTCTTAGATAAATTTTCCAAATTTTTCATTATAATTTTGAAATTTCTCTTGCCTTCATCAATCCTAACTAAGAGGTGACAAAAACTAGTAAAAGTACATTTACCCCTTCCAATTGATCCATTGGACAATGATCTGCATCTTATGTCCTAAAAAGCATAAATAGTCCATGTGGATGCGTTAGACTGTAAATCTTACCACTTCCATAGGCTTCCCATAATAAGATAAGTTGAAAAGCTAGAACACTCCAGCATTGTTCAATAGATTGAAGATTGTGAGGTCATAAGTGACCTCATTCCTCATGTTTTGGTTCTCAACCTTGTACTCGCACTATATATCTCCCTCATTTCTAGGTTGAAAATGATTGTAATCGAGCCCTTGGCAATAAGAAACCTTAAACACACAATTTTCACCATGTAATACCGACTCAGGGTATTGCATATCTTTAATTGAAATAGAGGAAGGAAGTGGTGTTGTAGACTTCCTTTTCCCCTCATACACCATCAATGATTCCTTCCTGATATATGTCTCTATCACTCATTGTGCTAAGTTTTCTTCTTATGTGTTAAACTCACTAGGGGTTTCCTCCTATATTAAAATAGGACATACCCCTATGCCCTCATACTCTTCCTCTTTGTGGATTATTGGTAAAGGCTCGCTTCTTGTGGCCTTCTATTTTGGACACATTACCCCCTAAGATCCCTGAAGGTTGACACGTAGTCATTCAACTCTTCCAAATGAATACATGGTTCCTTCTTGCAACTTCATCAGCCTTCCTACTTCAGCTTCTTTTAATGGTGAACATTGATACCTACAACCTGTAACTCTATCCAAAAGTGTTTCCACATTCATAATTCCATTCTTTTTCTTTTTCTATAATTTTGCCTCACTTAGTTTCAAATTTGTTACTACCATTTTATAAATTCACTCTTTTAGCTTGAAAAGGCTTCGCTCAAATTAAGCTTCCAAAAATTAAGTTCCAAAATGAGGACCCTCCAACCTTATATAGCCTTGAATACTTGCTTATATTTATTCTACTACACCTTCACCCATCAATTCACTCATTAATTTTATCAAATAGTATGCCATGACGTCCATTTGGAATGCTTAACATTATGATTAATTATTTGTAAATTTAATACACTTGTCCCATCCTCATGATTTTCTTGTAGTGTATGCTATCTATAAAAAGATTTAAACTTTTATTTTCGAAGGTAGGTACTTATTTTTCCCTCTTGACCCTTTTGTAGTGGCTTTTCCTTTGACATTATTTTTCCATGCTTCTATTCACACACTACCTCTTGCATGCCTTCTTACCCTTATGTGTTTTTACTTATGCACCCATCATGTGCATGTTTCCTACCAACTCTAGCCTTAGTTTATTCATCTTGAAACTTATCCCACACTAAAAGATTGATGTGGTCCTCCTTGGGCATGACCAAAATGAAAACAAAAGAGAACCATGTGTTGAAATAAACCTAAACAAAAGGCATGCAAACAATGCTACACTTTATTGGAGAACAACCTAAAACCTTAAACTAATCTATTGGAACACACCTTATCGACAAAATTTGAAATATTACACGGAATGATAGGACTAAAGCTGACTACCATTAAAATGACCTAGAAAAAATTGGTCATCTAACCGTCTTAACTTCAATTCACATATAGAATATATGTTATGAATGATAAATGAACCATCCAAATGTATGCAAAGTTTATCATAATGTCATGCAAACTTATAATCATAGACCAGGATGTACATATTAGGAGAAAAAGTTTTGTTTTTGAGATGTTTATCATACCAGGATTTTTGTTCCTATTTTTCAATTGTTCGAATCCAATGTGCAATAAAGTGTGCTTCATCTAACTATAATAAAGAATCAAGGCATGCTTTTAGAGATTCTTCATCATCTAGTTAACCAACATGCATAATACATAAATAAGGAAAAAAACTCCACCAGTAGAACTACTTTAGCACAAAATACAAGATGAAAAGGAGTGTTCTTGTTCAATCTTTTATATGTGGTTTGATATGCCCATAAGACTACAAAAACTTGATCGTCCTAGTCAGTGCAATCAATATTACAAATTTTTGTCAATGTATGGCCCAATATTTTGTTAGAATCTTCAATAGTGTTGTTAACTTGAGGGTGGTATGGAGTGGTTTTGTAGTTCACAGTCACTAACTCAGCTAAGAGGATGTGTATCATCTCATTGAGAAAATGTGTGCCACGACCACTTATTAAACTTAAAGGGTATACATATCTAGTGGTGAAATTTTTTCAAAGGAACCTAGTGGTAATTATAACATTACAATCACATGTGGGTACTGCTTCAGCCCAGCATGTGAGATAGTCAGTGGCGATAATGATGTAGCATGTATCAATTCATCTTAAAGTAGGCTTAATGGGCCCAACAAAATAAATAACACATTTTTCAAAGGGTACATGAGCAAGGATTGGATAAAGAGGCATAACATCTATTATGTTTGGTTTGCCTATGTACTAATAGATATCACATTGGTGTACATAGGCTTTGGCATCTTTGAATAAGGTGGGCCACCATAAGCCAAATAGGAGAACCTTTTGTGTCATTGCATTACTAGCACAATGTCCTCTAGTGACACCCTCATGAACCTCTTGAAGAACTTTCATGTGCTCATGTTACATTACACATGCACAATACTTCATCGTGGCTAGGGTTATATAGGTATTCACCAATAAGTTGGATAGGGGTATCATGTACAACAAGTTGCTTCTTCTCTGGCTATAAATATGGTCTGACATTGAACCTGTTGTAAGGAAAGCAACTATTTACTCTAATTCTTCAAACATGATAATAACTTGAAAAAGTTGTACAATAGGTAAGATGTCTTCAATTATTTACCCTAGTTTACCAGATTCAATACGTGATAGATGGTCAAGACCTAAATTAACTTTGCTTGGTTTTAATACCATAGAGAGCTAGAATACCTAGAATATAACAATCCATTGGTAGATTCTACCATGAAATGTAGGTTTATTCACAAGGTACTTAAGTGCCTCATGATCCATAAAGAAGGTGAATGTAGTGGGTAACAAGTAATGGAAAAACATTTGGAGTGCATATACCATGGATAAGTCCTCTCATTATATATTAGAGTAATTCCTTTCCTCTAGTGTTAGCTTATGACTAGTAAAATATATAGGATGGTCTAGATTCCCTTCATTAGGTTGTATAAGGATGGCACCCACCACCATGCTGGAAGAATCGACACGTACATGAAATGGTGTTGTCTAGTCTAGGAAGTGAAGGATGGGTGTAGTTACTCATTTTTACATCAAGGTCTCAAATGCATGTTGATGTCTTTTAGTCTAGAGGAAGAGGCCATTTTTTTTTAATTAATTCTTTTAATGGAGCTTCTATGTTAGTATAACTATGAATAAACTTATGATACTAGCCTATGTGACCAAAGAAGGCACAAACCTTGTGGTAAGTGGTTAGGGTTGAGAGTTGAACAATAACCACAATCTTGGCTTGATCCACAAGTAGTCCATCCTGAAAAATGATGTACCCTAACAAAATCCCAAAAGGTGTGTCAAAGATACACTTTTTAGGTTCAAATAAATCTAAAGTTGCCAACAATGCTCGAGTATGAGGCGCAAATTAACATAGTGGTCATGCACCAAGCCGTACATAATCTAATCATATAGATATACTTGAAGGAACATGTGGATGAAATATCTAAAGGCTTCTACCACAATGCAAGAGAGGACTACTGGTGCATTCTTTAATCCAAGTGACATAACATTATATGCAAAGGACCCCCATTCAGTGGTAAAAGTAGTTTTTGCCTTATCTTCCTCAGTAATTTGTACCTAATGATAACCTGAAAAGCCATTAGTAAAGGTATAGATTTCACATACAATGACGCCTTCCAAAATCTTCTCTATTATCAATTCAATAAATACATACATCCATACAGACACACACACACATGTATGCATGTATGTATGTATGTATATGTATATGTATATATTATTAGTTTAATACATACATATAATAATATCATATTATATAAAATATATTATATATATTCTATTGATTTATATAATAATGTTAATCGTATACATAAAAACAAGTTTTTAAAAATATAAAAAGTGAATGGACCACTTAACTCAAACAAAAAAATGATTTTTATTGAAATTTTGAAAAATAATTAATTGTAAATATTGTTATATATATAGACACACACACACAACCAATCAAAGATGATTACTCCTTGTAAGCTACAAACCCCTTTGGAATGGGTTCAGGTATGTATATGCACTTTTTACATTGAATTTGGGTATGGTGTACGATACCAACTAAATTACCATATTATTGCCCCTCACGATCACCACTTAGCTCACCTTAGAATTTTACACCACTTGCATATTTTATGTAGTTTTGTCCTTCCCCACTACTTTGTGATTGCTCAAACTCACTGTGAAATAGAATGTGTCCTCCTTGCACAATGCATTTCCACCCCGTATGAAGAAATGGACAACCTCATTTTTCATCATCAACTCCACAAGAATTATAAAAGCATTGAGTTGATGGTAGACAACGAGGTTGTGTGTTGCTTCATATGGTGTGCTAATTCATTATGAAAGGAGGAAACCTTTTGTTTCACGATGAACTTGAGTAATGGCGAAATGTAAGTGGTAAAAGATTTCAAGTTGAGTCGAGTGGTGATAGTGAGAAAACATGATATACTACACTAGACCCAAATTTAGGGCAGCTACTAGACTTACATGACTTACACCCATTTCAAAGGGGTGTGTACCTTGTAGGGTGGTGAGATCTTTGATTAGATGATTTTTATTGTCAAGAGTGAAAAATGATGTCATGAGGATTATTTAATTGTGACATGACTCCATGCCCAATATGCGACTCAAATAAATGTTGTAATGTCATCTATGCGGGGACAAGACATTCAGGTTACAAAGTCTATCTTGTAGCTTTTGTCTGTCTATACTACCAATATATTGACAACTATAAAAAATACAATAGGGCTAAGAACATACAATAACACCACACTCGTAGCCATGGAAGAAAGGGTAAGGCCATACAAAACATGCAAGTTGTGAAATATCTCAAAGTGCATTGGGCAGTGACAATGAGGGGAAATGATAGGGTATTTTAGGTGATACCAAACGCCAAACGGCCTATATCATACACGTCACTTGGGCTTCAAGGTAGTTGTTAAATTTACATGATCTACACCCATTACAAAGGGGTCTCTAACTTGTAGGGTGGTGACATCTTTTATTGGCTATTTTCTATTATCAAGTATGGACAAAGAAGTCTTGAGCTTTGATTTGGTTATACAATGGCTCCACATCTGATGTGGGGGAAATACATTAAGGTTCTAGAGTCTATCTTGTTGATTTCGTTTATTAAGAACATATGGAAACACCATACTTAGACCCTTGGAACAAAAGACAACCAAAATTAGAGCCTATCTTTGTAAGCATAACAAGCATAACATCTAAGGGAACACTAGTCATGAAAAATATGTTTTGTAAGGATTATCAAAATGAATATAAGAGTATTGTTGGTTAACGCTTTATGCTCAAAAGGTGATACAGGGTTAGTGATAATGAGGTTCGAGTGAGGTATAAATATTGATTCATAATCTTTTGATTTACAAAATCTTGCTTTACCAAAATAAAAATAAAAAAATCATTTTTTGCATAATTTATACCCTTTAGTATGGTAGTTGCAACCTACATAAAGGAAGTTATAACAACGAGGGTGGTGCCTAATTTGAGCTACATCAAACCGCCATACCAATTGGAGAGAGTATGCAAATACTTGTGGGGATTCAAACCTAGGTTTAGTAGACTACCTAAAATTAGTAGTGCTTATTGTCCTGGCATCAAATCATCAAATAAAGAGAAATGATTACTACTATTATGAATATAATGGTTTTTATTAAGTGTTATTGCAAATGAGAATGGAAAAACCTTGGAAATATTTGTATCCATATTTATTTGCATATGGAAACCTATATTGGTCGATTAGATTATATAAGATGCATCTTTCATTTAAGAGGGCTTTTCCATTTTTTGTCTAGTTAGTTTTGGAGTCATCTAATTAGATTTGTCTAATTATTTTTAGACTTGTCTAAATTGACAAGTGGTGCATTCTCTATGTTTTAAAATGAGCCATTAAATATTTGACATCTATTTTTTATTGAGACGACCCTTGTTATAATCATGTTTGATGGAAGCTAAAAATTGAATTGACAGGGGTGACATGTCACTGAACTTTGTATGTGTATCTACTCAGATTTCTTCGAGTCCATCCCATGAAATACCCTATCATTTCCCCTCACCATCACTGCTCAAGTCACCTTGATATATTTCACACATATATGACCATATATATATTTTATAATTTCATTGAGGGCAGTTTTTGTCTTACTACATGCAAAAATAGTTTGTGTTTTTGATGTTTTTCGTCTGCGTTTGCATCATCTCTGTCCAGTGTTGCCATTCACATATGCAGTCACCGCTTTGGAACTTGTAGTCAGGGTCATTGTCTACAGTCATCATGTTTACAATTTTTAGGTTTCGTATGTGAAGGTGAAAAGTGTGGTATCCATCTGCACTTTGTTTGTGCGAACGTTTTCAACAAGCTCTCATGTTGTTTGCATTGGGTTAGAGCTCTTCCACTTACAACATTAATAATTAGACATTTTCTGATATATTTATTGATAAGTCTGATAACGTTGAGGTACTCATGGCGTCTCTCTTTCAATCCTCTGATCATCAATAAAAAAAATTGTTCCCAACGTGTAGCTCCCCATTCTCTTTGATCTTCAGATTGCTAAAAATTTTCAGCTAGCTTATGTGGTAGCCCTATCACTTCTGCCTTGCCTAGACTCATATTTGAGGGTTGAAGTTGAGGCAGGGGGCGCAGAAGAGAGTCTAAAGTACCTCAGATATTGTTGCTTTAGTGGAGTGCTTGCGACCCATTAATTTTATATGATTTACATCCTCAACCTTTAAATATAATTCAGCATTAATATTTTGCACTTTTCACCTAACCATATCCTACGAAACAATTCATTCCAATATTACTTAGATCTTTGGGCTTATATTAACAATAAATTCTATTTTATCAAAAATAGATAAATAAAATAAAGTAAAATATTAATGACAGTTTCCAAAGTTTCCCAACTGCATTACATCTCATGTCAATGAACTTGTAAATGTAAGTCCTCTCCCAAAAAAACATGGAAAATACAAGACACTGATTAACTGTTTTTTGAATTATAATATATAACTTACCTTCCTATATAAACCTACCCTCCCTGTACGCATATCTTAGCTGCTGAACAGTGGTCACGTACAATGTGACCTTTTGCAGTGACTTTAATGGAATTTATTCCTTTCTGTACTCCGTCTTAACATTCCAGCGGAGGTCGGGTACAATGTGAAATTTAATGAAAGCTTCTGTAGTTCAATGCCGGATGGAGGTTATCATTCCAACTGTGATAAATGATGCCACCTATGTCTTCAATAATTCATTGTTTCATTTTCCTTCCCGTACGCGAAATTGCGAGAAGAATTTCGGAAGCGAAGGGAAATAGACTCCGTCCCTTTCTGTATTCCCCGCCACTTCCAAAACGTAAGAGACTCTGACTTGAATTTACCCTTTAAATGGCAGTCGTGAAAATTATGACGGAGTAGAGAGTTATTTTAACTGCCGTCGGTCGGTGAGAGTTGTGCGATCCCAAACTTAATTGTAATCACCAAAATGCATTAGTGGATACAACTCGCTGCAAAATAAAAAGGCGTTCACCCCAAATAAGTGTGGCGGTAAATAAAAAATTCACCTTTATGCCCACAAAAATTGCTCAAGTCAGAATGAGAAGGGTACCTTTCATGATCCAACCCTGGAATTTCACTGCCTGTCAATATAATATTTGTTGACGGCTAACTATTAGGAAACTGTCAAATACAATTTTTTCTTTTTTCTAATATCTTTTCTTATTAATATTAATATATTTCATTGATTTTTTATTAAAAAAAGCGATATGATTTATCAATTTTGAACCTGGTCTCCCAATTTTTTAAAACCGATTATATACAATAAAAAATAAAAATAAAAATATATATAAAACAATAAACTATAGCCCATCAAACTAGAGGCCTTTTCATCCATACTATAGAAATACTTTTTTAATTAAGGCAATTTATTTCGCGGCTCCTGTGCTGTAATAACTGAAACATGTCAGGTGTTTTTAAAAAGTAGTGTACATTTTCAAAATGAATGTTAAAGCGATGAAAGATGTCACGGTACATACTAATTAAACTCCGAACATGGAGTGAAAATTGGACCCAAAGCGCGCTCTGAGCTCCAAAAATGTGTCTGTATATGCCATCCTGGCTAGCTATCGTGCAGCCTAGGCCTGCCTTCTGGTTTCTAAAGGTGTAATAAATCTCTGTCAATTCAAGAAAGACCAGTCACATCCGTGTATTATTTTATATTATTATGTTTTATTTAAAATATTTTTTATTTTTAATATGTTTAAATAGTTGTAAAACCTACAGTTGACAATGTATTAGGTTAAATAAAAGCACCAAGCAGGTTGGAAATGCAGCGTGACACCAAGAAAGTAGGGTGTTTGTGAGCCTCGTTTTTAATATATGTGTGGAGTTTAAGTAGTTGTTATAAAAGAATAAGTTAAGTTTGAAGGGATATGATTTTAAATTTTTGTAAAATAGGTTTTGTAAAATAAAAGATTGTAAATTAAAAGTTATATTTTATATTTCATTTGAAATTCATGATTATTAATTTTATCTTATTTTTAATATATGAAATTTTAAGAAAGAATAACTTAATATTTTTAATGGAAGTGATATTAAAAAAATGATGTTGCATAAATACTTTATCTTCCATTAATATTATATTTTTCTACATTTACACATGGAACTATTAAAAAACTTCTCAATATATTTTGAAAGAGATCAATAATAAAAAATTTATCTCAAACAACAAAACAAATAACACACATTATTACTAATAAATACAGAACTTCAACTTAAAAATCTAAACATCATCATCATCATATAATTATATTATTATATTTAATATAATATATAATATTAATATAGATATTATTAATTTATATGATAATATACAATTTGATTTAGTTAGGAAAACTCAGTGTTCCCTTAGATGAAGATAATGGAATTATCTTATTTTTAATTCAGATGGGAAATAAAAACTTCAAACTAAAGTTTTGAGAGGCTTGACGATTCCCTTGACAAAGTCATGGTCGTTCTTTCCATAGTGACCATATGCAGTAGTGTCCTTATATATATATAAAATGGACGTAATATATTATGTATTAATTTTATATTATGAATAATAATACTATCTATATATTCGGTTGGGTATAGAGAACTCGTCCTAATAAAATTGAAAAAGCTCCAAGTTATTGGGCCTAACCTCGATCTCTAGAGATTATATATATATATATATATATATATATATATATATATATATATATATATATATATATATATATGTATGTATGTATGTATGTATGTATGTATGTATGTATGTATGTATGTATGTATGTAAAATAAATTATTATATTTCATATATTGTAATATATAATATTATAATTCCATGATAATAGGGTCAGAAGCAATCTTTAAAAAAATAGGAAAGACAATTGGACTTCCCCATCTAGCCTCAAGATCAAGCTCAACTTTGACAGTGCTGCTAAAGGCAACCTCGGTTTGGCTAGTGTCGGGGGACTTTTAGATATTCTAGGGGAAAATTATTGCTTGGATTCAGTGAAATGCTTGGCTCCTACTCCAATAATGTCATTGAAAACAAAGCCCTCTGGCATGGTCTCTCTTTGGTTATTCAAAAGAATTGGCTTGATCTGGATATAGAGGGGGACTCGAAAGTTATTATTGAAGCCCTCTCAAAAGGATCTTCTCAAAACTGGATTCTAAAAAATATTTTGGATGACTGCAAGATCTTTTGTAGCAATTTGAGAACCTATCTTCCCTTGCATATCTACCATGAAAGCAATAAGCTTGCTGACAACTTGGCTAACGAAGGAGTTACCCTCAATCATTTGGATCCGGGTCTCCATGTGACCAACACCCTCACCAAGGGCTTAAAATCCTAGATGATTACAAAAAATGATGCTTGTATCCACCATATTAATGAATCTAATCATTAATTGGTTTAGGTCTGATTTCATTGATTTTTGGGAATCATGCACGACACTGATGAGATTCGTCTAATGAGTTCCTTGGCTACTATCAACCTTGAAGAAGATGCTCGTGCTACTAGTAACATAAATGTTGATATAGTAATCTCTGATGAATACTAGTTTTCCTTTTCAGTTTCTTTGGTGCTACTGAGCTTCTTGCTCTTTTAACTTTTTGTGCTCATGGTGTATTTCCCTAGTTTTTATAGGTGTTTGATTAATTATCTATAATAGATGGGTTATGCCCCTTTATATATATATATATATATTTAATTAATTTGTTTATAATATAACTAATATATTTTCATTCTTGATTTTTTTCTTGAGATTTGATGGGAAAGGGGCCCTTAACCCATATATATATATATATATATATATATATATATATATATATATATATATATATATATATATATATATATATATATATATATATATATATATATGGATTGATGTCAGGGTTAAGGGAACCCTTACCTAGAAAAATATAATAGAAAAATTAGGGCTCACTTAAGGATAGACATCCAAAAGGCATGTGAATAAATGCAACACAACCAAAAACCAAAAATATTATATTTATTAATACTAGCATGTACAGAAAGACCATAGATACATTGACTATGACTCTTAGCCATATTAGTATATAGATTATCGATCACCACAAAAATTTATCATTCCAAAACGCCCATCGTTTTACCATCCTAATTAGCACGTAAGATTTCACTCCATAGGATTTGTTTCTTCGGGGTCAACGGATGCTCATGAGACTAAACCATACCACCACCTCACAACACTCCTTGTTCCACATTCTGCCTCTCACCTTCAAGCTTCCCAACTATAAACATCGAATAGGTTAGACTAGAATATTTAGATACCCATGACACCTTCTTGTAAAACCAAAGTGGAGCAGTAAACGTCCATTTGCTAAAACCATGAAGAATGTATTTTACTATATCCACACACTCAACAAGCGTCAAGTTGCTCTCCAAGCCTCCAATTTTGGCACTGGAGCTTTGAGACTTGTCACCTTAAGAAGCACCACTTTTTTATTTGAGACCCCATCCTTCTTATCCGAATAAAAACCATCCAAATATTTGACGAAGGTGAGGACTTTAGCAAACCACTCTTCTAGGATCTTAAAGATATCAATAGGGATAAAACCTAGACCATCCTTTCAAGAAAAGGGCAACTCTAGAAAAGGTCCAGAATCAACCAGCTCCAACTCAAAAAGGATATTTAACCTATATTTAGGTCTGACAAAAAATTCAACCAGTTCCTTAATCGTACCTTCATTAGGAGACCAACATAAGGAGATTGATGGCAAAAAGGGCAGTGAATTATGAATTGACTCTCCACCGTAGGCTATGACTTATCTCCACCACCCTAATAACAAATGCAATAACATCGATAATGCCTAATAAAAGAGTCTAAAAAATATCTTATAGTTTGCATGAAGAGACCAGTGCCAAGAAACCCATCTCCCTTTTAGGGCTACTCCCAAACACAATTGGCCATATTGTCACTTCATCCAAGACTTTCTCCATGGATATGCCTATCACCATTAACCTACCAGCTTCAAGCCAAGAGCTTCTAAAAACATGTCGTCGCCAAAGCCTTCCATTTTCAATAATGTTCATGGAAGATATAGCTAACTTTCCCACACCACAAAAATTGGGAGCCAATTCCCACATCGTGACATTGATGCCCTCATCATTAGAGAGTGTCCCCCTAATATGTGTATCATTTGCCATAAATGTCAATTATTATATCTCAATATGAGCTATCCCTTCAAAGTTGAGCCACATTTATTTACAATTATTGATTCATAACCTTTCTTCTTGGTCAATATAAGCATTGGCTAAAAAATTAGCTACCTCATTCACTTCATAAAAATAGTGCTTCCATTTCCAATCCTAAAAAAGGTGAAGCAGATCCCAAGCTTTAACTAACTTATTATTTAGGTTCTATGTTTTGGCTCTCTGATTCGAAAGGGCTTGAATCACTACTTGAGAGTCCCCATCGATGTGTAGGAAATCTAGGCCATAATCCACTGCTAAATCCAAACCCATAATTAGAGCTTGAGCCTCTACTTTATTGTTGGTGCCATCCAAGAGTTTGATCGAGACATCTCTGATCAAAGAACCACTACAATATTTCAGCACACACCTAGCCCCAGAATCCCTAGGATTGCCTCTACAAGCTCCACCAAAATTGATCTTAAGCCAACGTAGAAGTGGAGGTTCCTAGCTAGATTTAGATCTACTTTTTCTACTATTAGACTTGCATACTATCGATTCATTAATGAGGGGTAGTTTTAGAAATTTCCATCTGTTGCTCATTCTTAGATCCCAAATAGAAATAAGACCCTTTTATGCTTATCCTGGGTTTAAACTATTTCTCAAATGGAGATTTAAATCTCACAAAGCACCCTGAATAATAGCCTTTATATATTTTCAAAAATACGCTATTTTCTTTCCTTCTATAGAGACCAAATAAGGATGGCAAGACTTACTCACCATAGACTATAAAGAGAGTGCTTAACATCTCCCAGAGGCCATGACCCAAAGGATTTTTATATAGAGGGAGGTCAAGCCCAAAGCCAATCAAACTTACCATAATGCCAAGACTAACACAATCTTGTAAACGAGCAATTGAAAAGCAAATGATCTACTGATTCGCCCTCCTTATTACACATATAACATCTAGAGGGAAATTAAAATCCTATTTTACATAGACTATCTTGAGTTAGGGTCCTATTTTGAACTGCTAGCCATACAAAGGCCCTAGCTTTATGAAGCCCTTCCTTACCCCAATACAACTTACTAGCTCATGAAAAATACACTTCAATCATCTTAGCCATTTGATAACTAGGGTTAACCGAATACATACCAAATTTTGCTCCAACCTAATGAAGACCATCTTATTTTTCATTCAAGAAAACTTTCCTGAAAGACAAACAATCAAAAATCGCTCTGTCATGGTCTAAAGAAATTAGAAGATCTGTCAAACTTTTACACCACTAGCTAGCTACACCTTGGGAAGACTAGAACTCAAGATAGTTAGCAACCTTATGACCCCACCACTCTTGAAGAACAACTCTTGCCTTAGGGATTTAGAGGACCTCATCTAAAGGCTTGTGACCATTCTAAGAATAAAACCAGAAATCCATTCTCATCCCATTATTAATACTCTAAGACACATGATTTTTAATAATCAACTTACATTTGAATAGGAAATTACACATATACGAGATTTTGGGTAGATTAACAACATAAACCATGTTCTAGGGGTCATTCGACCCAAGATATTTGGCTTTGAGAAGTCTACTCCACAACACCCCTGGTTACTCAATCATCTGCTAAACCAATTTAGCACTTAAAGCTAAATTATGAAGGTGAAGATTTTTAGTCCTCGCACCCCCATCTTCTTTTATTTATAAACTCACTCCCATTTCAAAAGAGGAATTTTTATTGAATTCGATGCACCTTGCTAGAGGAAATCCTTCAAGATTTTATTGATTTTATTGACCAAATTATAGGGAGGATGCAAGATATAAAAAATATGTAGGAAGATAACTTAAAACCAATTTGATCAAAGTGATCCTGCCTACCAAAGATAACCACCTCCCTTGCCAAGGTGCCGATCAAGAATTGAAAATTTTGATTAAACCTTCCCACAGGCTTAATTTATCAACTCCTAATAAAAGTAAAATGCCCAAATATTTACTCAAAAGCTTCCCAATTTTAAATCTAAGCACCACTACAACCTCCCTTTGTTCCCCATCATTGTAATTGATGAAAAAGATTTTAGATTTTCCTTCATTGACCATCTGACCTAACACCAGCTCATAGTTGTTTAAGATTGCCTTAAATTCCCAAGCCTCAAAAATAGAAGCAACTTCAAGGAGAAAAGTATCATTAGTAAATTAATGGTGAGCCAAACTATCAATGTTATCCACCACTTTTAAATCAGACACCCTATTAGAAATTTTAGCTCGAGCTATTGCTTGACCCAAAGCTTTAACCATTAAAATGAAAATAAATAGGGACAAGGGATCTCCCTACCACAAACCCCTAGAAGCTTAAAAGAAACCAGTCAGACACCCATTGATCAAAACTTAGAATTTAGGATTAGTAATACAACTAAATATTTAATTACACCAATCTTTGCAATAGCCAATTTTTTCTAAAACTTTGATTAGAAAGTGCCAATTAACCCTATCATAGGCTTTACATATATCTAGTTTAATAAGTATGCCTTTCTGGTGATTATGAAAGAGAGAGTAAATGATTTCATGAGCAAAAATAATAGCTTCTTGGATATTCCTCCCTAACACAAAACACACCTATTCTTGAGAAATGAGGGAATCTAAAACCAACTTGATCCAATTGGCCAAGGATTTGGAAAGGATTTTATACACCAAACTACAAAAGGAAATAGGACAAATTGTTCCCAACGTGTAGCTCCCCATTCTCTTTGATATTTAGAGCGCTAAAAAATTTCAGCTAGCCTCTGTGGTAGCCCTATCACTTTTGCGTTGCCTAGACTCAGAGTTGAGGGTTGAAGTTGAGGCAGGTGGCGTAGAAGAGAGTCTAAAGTACCTCAGATATTGTTACTTTAGTGGAGTGCTTGCGACCTATTAATTTTATATGATTTACATCCTCAATCTTTAAATGTGATTCACCATTAATATTTTGCACTAGGCCCCAGGGTCTTTCACCTAATGGTATCCTACGAAACAATTCATTCCAATATTACTTAGATCGTTGGGCTTATATTAACAATAAATTCTATTTTATCAAAAATAGATAAATGAAATAAAGTAAAATATTAATGACAGTTTCCAAAGTTTCCAAACTGCATTACATCTCAGGTCAAGAACTTGTAATGTAAGTCCTCTCCCAAAAAAACATGGAAAATACAAGACACTGGTTAACTGTTTTTTGAAGTGACTTTAATGGAATTTATTCCTTTCTGTACTCCGTCTTAACAGTCCAGCGGAGGTCGGGTACAATGTGAAATTTAATGAAAGCTTCTGTAGTTCAATGCCGGATTGAGGTTATCATTCCAACTGTGATAAATGATGCCACCTATGTCTTCAATAATTCATTGTTTCATTTTCCTTCCCGTACGCGAAATTGCGAGAAGAATTTCGGAAGCGAAGGGAAACAGACTCCGTCCCTTTCTGTATTCCCTGCCACTTCCAAAACGTAAGAGACTGTGACTTGAATTTACCCTTTAAATGGCAGTTGTGAAAATTATGACGGAGTAGAGAGTTATTTTAACTGCCGTCGGTCGGTGAGAGCTGTGCGATCCCAAACTTAATTGTGATCACCAAAATGAATTAGTGGATACAACTCGCTGCAAAATAAAAAGGCATTCACCCCAAATAAGTGTGGCGGTAAATTAAAAATTCACCTTTATGCCCACAAAAATTGCTCAAGTCAGAATGAGAAGGGTACCTTTCATGATCCAACCCTGGAATTTCACTGCCTGTCAATATAATATTTGTTGTCGGCTAACTATTAGGAAACTGTCAAATACAATTTTTTCTTTTTTCTAATATCTTTTCTTATTAATATTAATATTTATTATTAATATATTTCAATGATTTTTTATAAAAAAAATGATACGATTTATCAATTTTTAACCTGGTCTCCCAATTTTTTAAAACCGATTATATACAATAAAAAATAAAAATAAAAATATATAACAATAGAAATACTTTTTTAATTAAGTCCATTTATTTCGCGGCTCGTGTGCTGTAATAACTGAAACATGTCAGGTATGTTTAAAAAGTAGTGTACATTTTCAAAATGAATGTTAAAGCGATGAAAGATGTCACGGTACATACTAATTAAACTCCGTACATGGAGTGAAAATTGGACCCAAAGCGCGCTCTGAGCTCCAAAAATGTGTCTGTATATGCCATCCTGGCTAGCTATCGTGCAGCCTAGGCCTGCCTTCTGGTTTCTAAAGGTGTAATAAATCTTTGTCAATTCAAGAAAGACCAGTCACATCCGTGTATTATTTTATATTATTATGTTTTATTTAAAATATTTTTTATTTTTAATATGTTTAAATAGTTGTAAAACCTACAGTTGGCAATGTATTAGGTTAAATAAAAGCACCAAGCAGGTTGGAAATGCAGCGTGACACCAAGAAAGTAGGGTGTTTGTGAGCCTTGTTTTTAATATATGTGTGGAGTTTTAAGTAGTTGTTTTGAAAAAGTAAGTTAAGTTTGAAGGGATATGATTTTAACTTTTTATAAAATAGAAGAGTGTAAATTAAAAGTTATATTTTATTTGAAATTTATGATTATTAATTTTATTTTATTTTTAATATATGAAATGTTAAGAAATAATAAATTAATATTTTTAATGGAAGTGATATTAAAAAAATGATGATGTATAAATATTTTACCTTCCGTTAATATTATATTTCTTCACATTTACACATAGAATTATTAAAAAACTTCTCAATAAATTTTGAAAGAGATCAATAATATAAAATCTATCTTAAACAACAAAACAAATAACACACATTATTACCAATAAATACAGAACTTTAACTTTAAAATCTAAACAAACCTCAGAAAAATTCATTTATCTTCAAAGAAAAATAATAATATTATTAAAATAGATCAAAAAAACAATATTCCAAAGCTCCCATCCAAAGGCTATAAAAAGATCTTATTACAGTGAAATATTTTTAATTCTAAAAAAAGAAAATAATTTTACACAACCTTGATAAATATACATAGATAGAAAATAATAGTATAGATGAGATAATAATTGTATATATTATATAATAATAATATAATATACTATATATTAATTACATAATATAAATAAATATTTGTATTA